>JABMBR010006444.1:0-10037 GCA_018881525.1 Meteorus sp. PSUC_FEM 10030008
CCCCCCAATGGGGAGGGCACGGTGAGCAGTGCAGGACCTTCCTGGTCAGCAAGAGCTATACGCGCCCCAGCTAGTGTAAAACCTAGCCCAGGGACGCTGAAACCTTGTCGCGGACCAACTCCCCAAGCCAAGGTGTAAGCAATAGTACCGAAGATTGGATGGCATCTGGGTTATGGTGTCGCGAACGATGCGCCTTGAGGCACCAGGCGCAACCTCATTGTATACATGCGCCTTCCGTCGGTGTTCAGGATCTGCCAGCGGTGACCGTTTTTTCCTGACTACTCGTGGGAACCGTATGGAACCGCTCGATAAAAACACAGCGGGATCGAGGGACTTGGAACAGAACCTCAATCCTATCAATGCTTCCATTCCGATGGAAGTCATGGAGGCGAACCAGCAACAGCTGGAACCAGGGACGCCCTAAACAAAACAGAGGAAGGAGCCCAGTGGTGCGAGCGGGAAGAGGGCTCAGAAGGCAAAATTGGCTGATGGAGCACTGACGCCAGCAGAACATGGCGGAGCTTCTCCCCCTCTCAAGCCTTCAAACAGAGGGTGGTAGGGGAGGACTCCAGGATTGGCGGTAAAAGGCCGAAACCGGAGGACCAAACTTAACCCGAAGTGAAGAAGCAGGCCAAAAAGGGCGAGATAGCCTACAGGTCCTCGGGCTTCAGTGACGCCGTCCGGGCTGGGATGAAGGTAGCAGTGGTGCTTCCTGACTACCCGGAGGTACTGCTGTGCCTAGAGACAAGCGAGCTGGTCACGCAGACGCTGGTCGGGGCGTTGGACGCTGTCCCAATGAGACAGGCAGTCCCGTGCTTCGACGGGTCCCGGTAGAAACGTGGAGCACTGTGAGTGTCATGTGCTGAATGAGGCGAAGCAGTGGGTGCTTCGGACACATCCGACCCTGAGAGTGAAGGAGGGCCTCGTTCTCCAGGCCCTGAGGGGGGGGGGGGTGCTCTCGAAGCTCAGGAAGCTGATGGTTGTCTCGAGCTTCACTGAGGAGAACGGCGTGATCCTGCGTAAGCTAGAACGCCAAAATCCCGGACTCACCATACAGTGGTAGAGGGTCTGAGAGTAAAAGGTGGTCGGGAAGGCGGTCCACCTGATTCTAAGTGTAGACCAGAAATCCTTGGCGGTGCTGGCAGGGTATAATTACACCCCGCACTTCGGGATGGGGCGGGCTAGATTTTCCGATGCCCAACCCAAGCCCGAGGGGGCGAAAAGACCGGCCGTCGGGGGCGTCAGGGCAGCCCCGGAAAAGGGGAGGGCCGCCTTGAGCAGGGTGAGGGAGGAGAAGACGGGGGGAGGCATGGCAAAGTCTGCCAAGGAACCCTCAGTCTCCTCGAAGGGGATGGAGACTGAGATTTCCCAACCTCACCAACCGGGAGCAGCGATGCACCCGCGAGTAGGGAGGAATGAAAGCCACCCGCAGCCCTCAGCTCCAATGACCTAAGAAGGGTCAGTAGTAAGACCAGCACATCTTCAGCTGGGGGGAGTCTACCTGGATGAGGGGAAAAAGCCACGGGCTCGCATCTCGTCGAGAGGGAGCGCAACCATGGTGAGGGCGGTGGCCAGAAAGAAGGCCAGGGGAATCGGACTGAGGTTGCAGACAACCCTGGAACAAATCCTGGCCAAAAGAGATGAGACGTCCGGGTGAATTCCCAGACCAGACATGGAGAGCAGGAAGAGGGGCATCAGGGTGACCCCCCCTGCCCGTTTTTCCTCACTATACCCCACAATGTCCCTCTTCCCCATCCCCAATCCCTTTCCCATCTCAACATCCTTAAACGTGCGAAGACACTCGGCAATGCAGTTACAATAGCTGCAGGGCGGACGATGTTTTCGCAGATCAATTTGCAGCACTGTAAAGCAGCCTCTGCTGCACTCAACAGGGATCTGGCAGTGAGGCAAACAGGCGTATGCCTAGTACAAGAACCTTGGACATACAAGGGGTGCGCACCAAGGATAGAGTTGAAAGGTGGCAGCTTGGTCCATGGCGAATCGAAACTGGGGCCTGGAGTGTGCATCTTCATGAATAAGAAGTATGCAGCGCTCGAGATGAACCAGCTCTGCGCCAAAGACCTGGCTGTCGCATTGATGAAAATCCCAATAGGTAAGACAAGGACGAACGTTATCATCGCGTCTGCTTATCTTCCCTTCGAGAATTCCGAAGTACCTACCAAGGAATTCATGGGATTGGTGGAATAGTGCAAGTCTGAGGGAATGCTACTCCTGATTGGCTGTGATGCAAATGCACACCACTTAGTCTGGGGCAGCTCTGACATCAACAAGAGGGGCTCTGCACTAATGGAGTACATCTCAACAACAAGCCTGGAGGTTCTTAACGTTAGATCCAAGCCGACCTTCGTCACTTCGCGTAGGCAATAGGTTACTGACCTGATACTGGGCTCTCGACAGATAGCACATTATGTCAAGAACTGAAGGGTCAATGAGGAGAACTCTCTCTGTGACCACAGACTCATAGACTTTTCAGTGGGCTGCAATGAAGTCAGCGATACAGGGGACCTGTACAGGAATCCCAGGGCGACTGACTGGCTTCTTCATAGGAATGAGCTGGGAAGTGGATTGAGGAGACCTGGAGACGTGCCCGATGGAACGGGACGGAGATCGAACAAGCGGCTGACCATCTATAGGAGGCCATTGTTCGGTCCCGCGAGGCTGCATGCCCGAAACAGTCAAGAAAGGCAACAAGCGAGTGACCTGGTGGAACACGATGCTCAGCAGGCTTCGTTCCAGGTCCAGGCTACTATTAAATAGAGCGCTCAAGACGGCGACGGACCTTGACTGGGGTGAATATAAGAAGACCCATAAACTTCACGAAAAGTGCATCAGAGTCTCCAAAACAGAAGCCTGGAGGAAGTTCTGCAGAGAGATGGGAGACCTACCACTGGTGTCCCGTCTCCGCATAATATTTACTGCAAGACCTACAATCGAACTCGGGGCGCTCACCCTCTAGGATGGAAGAACAACTGAAAGCAATGAGGAGATATTGGCGCACCTCTTAGAAGTTCACTTCCCTGGGTCAGAACTGATGATTCAGCAACAGGAGGGAACCCCAGAGAGGAGCAACCGAAAGGCGGTCACCATTCAAGGTGACAGGAAAACAGCTGGCAGGGTGGTGACCCCTGAAAGGAGAAGCTGGGCTTCAGGTAACTTTGAAAAGTTCAAAAGCTCAGGGGTGGATGAGATTTTCCCGGCCCTCCTACAGGCAGTAAGAGACGTCCTTCACGAATACTACTAAAACTGCTGAGGGCCTGCCTGGCCCTGAGCTATATACCAAGGGCATGGAGAGAGGTCACAGTTGTATTTATCCCGAAACCCGGGAAAGGCAACTATGACCTCGCGAAATTTTTCAGGCCCATCAGCCTGACATCATTCCTTCTCGAAACACTAGAGAGAATGGTAAACAGACACATAAGAGACAGTGCACTAAGTATAACACCTGTGCACCTCTCACAACACGCATACCAGGCTGGGAAATCTGTTGAGACTGCACTTCACGAAGTGGTACACTTCGTGGAGTGGGTTCTCAGCGGGAAGGAATCAGCGCTGGGAGTATTCATCGATATCGAAGGGGCGTTTGATAACACACCATTCGAATCAATATGCGGAGCAGCTGAGCTCTTCGGTGTGGGAAAATCTATCACAGACTGGGCGCATTTCATGCTTCGTTCGAGAACGGTGACCACCGCACTGAGCAAAACCAAAGTGCGGGCATGTGTGAGAAGAGGGTGCACACAAGGTAGGGTGACTTCTCTCATGTGGATTTTAGTCATCAACGAACTCTTGAAGCTATTAAACAACCTAAGGATGTTCACCGTGGGCTATGCCGACGACGTGGTATTGTTGGTCAAAGGCACTAGCCCAGCAGAAATGAGATGGAAGATGCAACGAGCATTCGATCTCCTACAAAACTGGTGTTTGAGGAAATCACTGAAAGTCAATCCGATGAAAACAAAGATGGTGCTTTTTACTGAAAAGAGGAAGATGATTGTGAAGGCCCCCTCAATCTTCGAAACGGAGCTGAAATTCTCGAAGGAGGTTCGCCATTTAGGAATAACTCTTGACAGCAAGCTTACGTGGAGAAGCCATATTGAGAAGCAGACCAGGAAAGCAAATGCCATTCTCTGGGCCCGCAGATGAATATTTTGCATAAGGTGGAGACTGAAACCGAGACTGGTAAAGTGACTTTACACTGCAGTTCTGGTACCACAGATGGTTCCATGACTCTTGATCCCCTGACGAAATATCCCCGGACAAGATATCCCCACAATAGAAAATCTTATGAATAACACTGGTCTACACTTGTTTTGTTGCCCTGAATATAAGATTGATTTTGGATATATGTAGGCTCACAATTCATGAAACTATTGATGATTTCGTGAGATTTGCTGTCGTTTTTTTGTAAGTCTTCATTCTCATATTACACGACAAAAATCGAAAAATAAAAAACAAAATAGCAGATACATCCATAATGTCATTGTTATTTCGAAAAATTGAGATACATTGAAATAAACATAGAGAGGAAAACTTCGAAAACATGTTATATTTCCATAAAACGCCTTTTATGAGCTATTCTCTCATAATTTTTCAGGGCACAATCTTTTTTTAAAGATCAGCAGTAATCTGCCATCATGTGACAATCCCATCGACCCTGATATCTTTCCTCCATTACTTTTAAATCCTGGTGGAACCGCTTTCCTCGTTCCTCACTATAGTTTCTCAAATTATCCGGAAATTTGTCCAAATGATTGCGGAGAGAGTGTAATTTGATACTTATATTTGCTCCTAGAGTCTGAAAGTTCGTCAGCATATTTTGTACAATTCCTTCAAAATTTGGCGCTTTATGGTAACCTAGGAAATTTTCGACTACCAATACAAAACTTTCTCGAGCTTTACTTTCCGAAACAGTCATAACTTCAATAAAATTTGCGCCTTTTATTAAATGCCGTATTTGCGGACCATCAAATATTCCACCTCTCAACTTTTCCATACTGAGTTTTGGAAATTTTCTACAAATGTAATTGGAACAATCTCCTTCTTTGTTCAGAGCTTTCATAAACTGTTTTATGATTACTAATTTGATATACAATGGTGGAAGTATGATTTAGTCTCTGCTCACCAACGGCTCCCTTATTACATTGGCTATACCGACAATTAAAGAATTTCTCGCAAGCCAAACATCTTGTTTTCAATGAAGCTGCTTTGCTCTACTATCCCACATACAAATGAAGCAATGGTATTTTGTGTATCCACTTTGTTGGCCAAGTAAAAAATTGACCATTCTCAAATCCACACAGATTGACCATTGATGCTCCGAATAATTAATTTTTTCTAATACTAATTTTACTTTTCCATATCGTTCTTTGAGTTGTATGGAATGGGCAATTGGAATTGATGCAAATTAATTTTCATTGTGCAGTGAAACACATTTCAAACTTCTTTTACAGCTGTCAATGAAAAGGCACCACTCAGTAGATTTGTATTCTTCCAAACCCATGTCTAGAAGCAGCTTCGCGATATCATTACAGTATACCAGTCCTTCATTTTCATCAAAAAATTGTAATAACTCACTTTCTGGTGTTCTGTATGATGTGATTGTTACTGTTGCTGCCAATAAATTCTTTTCTTTCAATCTTGAGGCTAACAGTTCTGATCCTTGTTTTGATGAATTCGGATCACGTATTAAATCACTGAGTTCATCTCGAGAAAATAATTTTGGCCTGGATATTCCACCCTCCCATTCACTTCCACTAGTAGACTGCCCTGATTTTTGTGAATTTGGCAACATCATTGTTTCTGAGGGCATACGGTTTACTTTTGAAATGTAAATGGTCCGAGGAAGATTTTCACTGTGTAAAACAGGACATTCTGTAGACTGTAAGTCCGGATATCTCCATGTTTGATTCCGATTAAAACCTTTAGCATTCACTACGCAAAAGTAGCAATCATCAAAATGGTTCCGAGGCTCCATCCAGATCATAGGAAGACCAAAGTCTTATCCAGAACGTTCTCCTTTTTTCCACAACCGTAAAGACTCAACACAGCACTTACAAACTTTATAAGGAACCCATGATTTATCAAGTTTGTCCATTTTGAAACCGAAATATTCAACATAAGTTTCCTTAACAAAGTCCGTGATATTTTTTTGTTGTTTTTTTGTGATATAAATACCGCAAATATAACAAAATGAATCACTACTATATTTACACTTTCTTCGTGACAAACTCATGTTTTAAAAAACAAGACAAATATATGAGAATGGATGTTCAGCGATTGAAACGAAATATTAACACATGTAAACTCATCCAGATTCACGTGTCGGTACTTCAATATCATCAAATCACTGAGTTCTCAGCTGTTCTGCGGAGCAAGGAGTCGGAGATTGAGGATCACGTGATGTTTGTATGCGTGAAAATGTTGCGCAGGAGTCTGATCATGACTGAGAAAATATATTTTATTACTAACAAGCCGATTATTGTTCAGAATATGAGATACGTAAAAATCATGAAATAAATAGCCGATTCAATACTTTCATGAATATATTCGTAATTGAGGCACTTGAAAACATGGAAATTTGCAAAAATATCCTGGACGACACAAAAAAAATTTTTTTTGTAGAGCTGTGTAATTACTCAACTTCAAAGAGAGAAAACAATGACAACATCTCAATGAATAAATACATTAATTTATTATTTTAAGAATTAAATGAAATGATTTTCGCTACATTTTTCGATTATTCCAGTCTCGGGACTGAATTATAATCAGTAACAACTTTTTCCAAACGCTCATCATAATCACGATATTCCTTATGCCGATTGCCTACTTTGACGCCAGTGTTCAATTGAGTCATGTACAATTCTGTATTGGTTTGCTCATCTTTCAGAGATTTCAAAAACACATTTACAGTAGGATGGTGGATACCAATTCCACTATTCAAACGATTATGCCAACCTTTAACCGGGTTATTTGTCCACAACTGGTCACGAATCACAGCCTGGTGACAATTCCACATTGACAAATCAAATCGTGGTTTCTGACGCTTCTTCGCATTATGGCAAGTATTACCAATCCAAGTAGCCTCGAAATAACGCAATAATTCATCGAATTCATCAATGTGAGCATCATAATAATCTGTCGCAACGATCAACTTATAACATTCAATAACATCGGCAGAGGGAACGAAAGCCGAAGCTGCAAGCAATTGCAAATTGAGTGCAAAGATAATATCAGTATCATACATCTTTTGAAGCCCACAATATTGAATATGTCGCCAAATACACTGGTCAAAATGGAAAAACAACCAGATAATTTGACACCGGAGAAAACTTTCTTGAAAGCAACTATAAATGATTTTTCAGAGTCAATCATCATACAAGCTGGCTTATGATTAGGTAAACTGTTACGAATAACTTTCAGTACCTTCTCACATACAGACTCCAACCTATCAGGAACCAAAACTTAGACCAACGGCAACGATTTATCATTTTTATAACCATGAATGGTATATAATTGCAAAAATATCCCTGGTGCACTCCTGAAAGTACCATCTCCTAGCCACTGCTCACAAGTGGACAAATGATTGAGATTTTTCAGCGTCGTAAAAACCAGAAATCGCTTGGTATTACCACCACTATCATGTAGCAGGGATAATTTTCCATTAAAAGTAGTCTCGAATTCGTCTGTTGAATCCAATTCACCACGTGATGTGGGATTCAACAATTGTGAATTATCCAAAACTCGAACACGTTTTACTGCTCGTATTGATGAATCTGGCTTCGATAACAATGCCGACACAGGAGATGATGCACCACGTAAGCAACAAGCAACAACTGCTGCAGGTTTGGCAGCAGTCTTTCGAGCTTTTTTAAAGATTTCATTTTTGAGTATCTTAGCCTCAATCCCAGCAGCATCGGCAGCATGATTATGAACAGGCACAATACCAACAATATTGCCTGCATGAAAAAAAAACCAAAACAAACGAAAATAAAAAGATATTACACAAACAACATTATCAAGATATTGACCGTTTCTCAATTCTGAATCTGTATGTATCAGTAACTGGCAAGTCTTGTTGGTCGCACAACGCCATGAAATATTATTTTTGTTAACCCTTTTTTTCGCATATAATATTCCCTCATGCACTAGCGTTTTGTTACCCTTCTGAGACGTTATGAATGTCGATGGCATTTTGTATATATTTATTCATATAAATAAATGATATTCAATAAACGATACAATAGAAGCAAAAAATGCTCACCGAAAGTGATTGCTGCGGCTGATCACAAGTGAATAACAACGGAGATTAGAAAACACGAAACACTGTGGCTGATGAGACAAAACAAAGTTCAATAATCGACCGATAGATCATAGGTAAATAATAACATGGATCAGACACAGAACACTATAATCGGTGAGACGAAACTAAGTTCAATAAGACTCCAAATTCAATCAATAGATGACACAACAATAATAATTTTCGGCCAAATTCGAAGTATCGAATAGCTATTGACATGAAACCAATTCGAAGTGAATTAATATTTGAATCATTATTCATACAATATTAAATGAACTGAAGATATTTCGTCCGAGGATATTTTGTCCGGGGATATTTTGTCCGAGGATATTTTGTCCGGGATATTTCGTCGGAGATATTTTGTCAGGGGATCAAAACGCCTGATACCACCACAGTTTACTTTTGCCTCGATAGTATGGTGGCTTGCAATTAGAAAGGACATCAATATCAAGGCATTAAACAGAGTCTACAGACTTGCACTGCCAGGAATAACAGGAGCCTTCAGGACAACTCCAACCCTAGCAATGGGAGTGCTTCTAGATTTGGAGCCCCCACACATTACGGCAGAATCATTGGCTGCAAAGTCGGCAATGAGAATGCATTTAAACATGCTCTGGAAGAGACAGCTCGTAGGAATGTTCTGGGCATCAGCAGTAGGGATCTGTTCAACTTGTTGGAGGGAGGTTCAGGAAGGTTGCTTCGCTTTGCGGAACACACCGGCCTTACCGAACCGTCAATCAGTAAAAAGTAACTGACCTAGGTGAGCTCAGTACAATGGCCCAGGAGGACTGAGTGCTGGGCTCGATGTCAGTTACAATCCCTTACCCTTCCCTATCCCCAGCCCCCTCCCTTGAATCAATTCAATTTAAATCCAATTCAATGATCATTTTTTAAGTCATGAAAATTTTATAATATTATTTTCCGTTGATTAACTTTTCTACTGATATCTTTCCTAATAATCGATTAAATAATGAATTGCTCATGATCAAACTGTTGAATCGATCAATTTTCTGCAACTATTATTTCAAATTTTCAAACGGTACCTTCGCCCGCCATTTCTGTATTTGGTGCTTTTATGTTAATTATGTCAAACCGAACCTATTTGTGAAAAAAAATAACTCCTGCCAATTTTTTGTAATTTTCACAAGAGTAACTCATTCCCCTGTTGCCTGTACTACATGTTCAATGCCAAATGAATAGAGAGTAAAATGAATTCCATATAAAAGTCTGATAACCTCAATTGTTGATTACATTTTTAGGAATTGTATTCACATTTCAACATCGGTAGACACGTTCGAACTTCCAGTCAAAATTCATTTCGAATCTTCATATGAATTTGATATTCAATAACAATAATTTCAAGTGTTATGAATAAAAAACGATAATAAATTCATGCTTTATAGTTGTGAACCATCTCTAAAAACCTCATTATGTATGAACCGGTACAATTATTGGAAGGAAAAATGGTGAATCATAAATAGAGATGATAAAGAAGAAAAATAAGAAGTACAAAGGACACAATAGTATCGAAGACAAAACCAAACATCAACTCTCTTTCTATTCAAATTCACATACGTCGAACGTGCATATACATATTGTTACGTCCAGAACGTAATTTCGTGACCGATTTACGCGCCGAAATTCGAATGGACGACGTGGACTTGAGGAGTGGATTTGAGAGAGATTGAGATTGAATGCTTGGGATTTGGATGCGTAGATC
>JABMBR010006445.1:0-10034 GCA_018881525.1 Meteorus sp. PSUC_FEM 10030008
ATATATATATATATAGATGCACAAACGAGAGAAGTCTCTCTCTTGGCGGTGAGCGGCGTAGCATCGAGAGCGTTATTGAATGATGGTCCAGCCGACTACTAATGGGGCCGGACGCGCGCGGATGTAAGCAAACCGTAAGAAAACGATGTGATAGAGAAAGAGGAGAGAAGTGGACAGCGGCGGATCAAGGTCCTCTCGTCTCTGGGTGCATCAGTTGGACGCGCGACTGATGCGAGTTAAGGGACGACGAGAGATGCATTCTTCCGTCGTTCCGGCCAACTTGCGTCGCATGAGCAAAAGCCAACCATCACCAGTAGTAATATAACCTTCCATTTAGTTCGGGTTATTTCTACTTTGGAATTTTTCTCCATCTTTCTACTCGCTCTGTATCATTTTATCTTATTTGTGTGGCTCACTTTCTGCGCGCATCAGTGGAAAAAGAATGCGATTGACGGATTCGATCAGACTTACGCGGGCGCGCGTCTTCGTGCGTGCATCCTCGCTCTATATACTAAAACTTGGCATTGTACACTTGTTTCATCTCCGTGTTCTTTTCGTTTTTTCGCATTCTTTTTATTCTTCTGTTTGTTTATTTATTCATTTTACTGTTTTTCTTCCTTTCTTTCTCTTCATTCTCTCAATGTTATGTATATGTGTTGTTGGAAACATTGAGAATTGATTTGAGCGACGTGTTTTTAAGGTTATTCATTGATTTTAAGGTGGATGAAGACTTTTTTTAGCAGTCCGATGGGATTTTTAGGTTAGAAATTGATTTTTCTCTCCTACAAGACGATGTTTCGAGATAATTTATCACACCCACGATCAAATAGGCAAAGTCGAATGACTAAAAACTGATGTTTAGTAATCAAACGATGAAAGAAATTAGAAATTCGCCATTTCTGCTTAAATTTAACTAAAAAAAGGGTTAAAATTCTTAAAAAAACCGTCATACTTCTTCATACATGTTAATTCTCAATTCTAAGATTGTCCCTCCTCCTCCAATCGATAAAATTTAAATTAAAATCGCTCGACACAGCAGAAAAAAGCAATGTAGAAAAATCCCTCTATCTTCATCAAAAAATTGAACATGTTCGCTGCTCAATTAGCAATGTATTATATCCGTTAAAAACTGGTGCCAAAGAAAAACGAACGCGATATAAAACAACGAAATAAAAGAAAAAAAGATTAAAAAATAATGAATAATTAAAATAGCCGTGATATAGAAATTTTTTTGGAATAAAAAATGCTGATTAAATATCTAATCACAAGTCTGATATGATTGAGGGATAAGATATTGAGAGAACGACTCGACGTTGGTGAATGCATCACACACGCATATAAAGATGTATGTACAGAAGATTTAAGTGTTTGTGCGTGTGTTTGTGTGTGTTGTGGTCGCCCCGACGGACCGATAAATAACTCGCGTGCGTTTTTATCGCTCGCACCGGAGCTTAGAGTCCACCAAGAGACTCCCCCGACACGCCGACACAAAGTAACCTCGCGCGCGGTTCACCCTCTTCTTCTTCATCATTGTACGTCTCGCTTTATCGTCTTCTTTTAGTTTTGCTTCTTTATAAAATAGAATGAGATAAAAGATGTGAGAAACCCTTGAGCTCTTGGATGAGGAGGAGAAGCAAAAGCCGCGCGCGATTCTCTGTGATGCAGCTTTTCTCTTGTCTCTCTCAATTCAGCTTGTCCTCGCGCTGTCTTTGTCTTTCGGCCCGGTAGTTGGGTAGCTGACTTTTTTCTCGGCTATCGGCCAGTGGATCGCGCCGCGATCCGGGACTGCAATCAGAATTGATTATAGCCTGCCGAAAGTTGGCCGTGGCCGCTTGGAGTATTATACAACTTGCCCGCGGCTTTTACACAGTGTGTAGTAGCTATATGTATATATATATATTGTTGTATGTTGTTGGTTATATACATTTTGTTGAATTTTGTCTTCTACTTCGATCATTGACCTGTCCAATTTCATTTCCTGCCTGTTAGATATCGTTTCGTTGCATCTTCAATTTTTTTTCAATGATTTATTGACAATTTTAATCATTTTTTGTGATGAATATTTAAAGGAATTTTTGGAAATTCATTTATCAGTTTTATTTTACTTGTTTATGAATATTCAAGAGTTGATGAAAATATTTAGTTGGTGAATGTGCAAATTTGATGAAAATTATCCAAATTTTTTAGCGAATTTGTGAAAATTTTTTAGGGAATTTTTAATTTAATCGAATTTCTCGTGATATATCGTTGGAATATGAAAATAAGAATGAGCAATTATGATAATTTAGAATGAAGCAAGAAAAATTCGCATAATAACGAACAAAAATCTCAAATTAATTCAATTCAATGAGAATTTTTGTCATAAATTAAACAATACCAAAATTTTCGTGTGAATGACATCGAACCCTGACGAATCCATTCTCACCGCGATGAAATAACAAAAGACACGACGAATGAGAGTAACATTGAAACGATGAAGCGAATGAGCGAATGAAGCGAGCGCATCTCAATCGATTTCACGTCGCGCAGACCTGCAATTCACATCGACTTCTGAATCTTCCAGCTGAAAATTTTTTATCTTAAAAATCCGGCACGCGCGATCCGATCACTCGAAAACCTCGCGTCGAACCAATATCTCGCTTTTATACACCAATACATACAAAATAAACTGATGTTCATATATGTATATGTGTAAATACAAGTTGAGAGAAATCTTTTAGGTTACTTTTATAGACTGTAAAAGAAAGAAGTGGTCGAACAACGAAGAAAATACTCGACTGCCACCGTCGCCACAGCCGCCCGTTGACTTCGTCGTCGCGTCCTCATCAACCCTCGCCGCTCCGATCGTTTTTCAATGTAATTAAGACCGGCATTAAATCACTCTCAGTTGGAGACCGAAAACTCATCCACATTGTCGTATTATTCTATACTAATTAATATATAAAATCAATTTACAATTATTTATCTAACAATTACACAATTCACATTTCAATTCTACAATTTTTTATTATTTTCTAAATAACTAAAAAAAAGAAATTTTTCATTCAATTAATAATTTCATAGGAACGCTAATTCGTAATGATTTTGTATGTTTTAATTTTCTTGTATTTATTTACATGCGTTGCATAAATAATTTTATAACATCGTTGTTTTATAATGTTCTACAAATTTATAAAATCGTATAAGTTTATATATTAATATATAGATATAGTACAGTGTGTGTGTGTGTGTGTGTGTGTGTGTGTGTGTATATATATATATATACAACTTTTACGATAGTGGTTTGCTCGTAACACAGTAATTTTCACGGATTATCTTGAGCACGAGCGGAACGAAAACGTGCGTGGCACGTATTGGCCTGATGTGTGTAGTATGCATGTCTATTCCGTGCACTTATCCTTTTATTATTCAACTATATTAAATTTTGTAAGTACACTTTTACCAAATGTGATATAATATTCACTTGAAAAAATTTTTTACATAATTAAAATACGAAAGAATGTGAAATGAACAGATGTGAAAGGTGAAATTTGTGTAATTTTACGTCTGTTTGTTTATGTTCAATTATTATTTCTTGGTATTATTTATTTATTATGATGATGAAATATTGTAATGGATTGAATGAAAAAAAAAAAATGATTACGTGTGTTGTTGTGTGTTTATTATGTTGAGGAATATTTTTTATTTTTTTTTTTTGCTGTATCAATTGTAAAACTATCGATTCGGTGTCTTGTGCAACTTCTTGTTTCTTCATGTTTGAGTGTGCGACGGTTGTTGGGATTAGGGGAATGACGCGGTCCGAAACAACTCGACACGGTCACCAACCACGGAATGTGTTTCTAGATGGAGTGAGAAGTGAAAATAAAAAAATTTGTATGGTAAAAAAAAAGGAGATTGGGGGAAAAAAGAAAAGTGAAAGAATAAAAAATCAACGACGGATGCTGAACGATAGAGTTGAGAGAAGAATGGGAGAATGAAAAAGTGTTTGGTTGTGTGTAATAATACATTGCTTTTATATTTATTCACACGCGTTTCATTTTTAAGAAAAATTCGTTACGCAAATTGTATTTTAATCATTTGGTGAGTGCCATGTATCGATATTAAACAAGTGAAATTCTTTTACTTCTTTTGCTCTCACAATATTTTAAAAATTCTGTAAAAATTATTTCATCCCCCAATATTTTTATTATTTCATTTAATTACGTCAGAAATTTTTTTTCGTTTACGATTGACATGAAGAGGGAAAGTTTGGTTGATCAAAAGCACCACATTGATGACAATTAAAAACTTTCAACAGAAACTAAAATCCAAAGATATTCCAAATGATGACAAAGTTGGGAGGTTTTTAGTTTATACATAAATTCTTTGATGAAGTTGGTGATAGCTCAGACTTTCTCACTTACCGAATGGATATTAATTGCCCACGAGACTGCGTGGCGAAAATATCACCACCTTGGGACAAATCTATTTTAAAGACTTTGCAGTTGAGTGTTGTGATTCTTTATTAAGATGGAGGAGTTTCACTGTGTGTTGGTAAGGTAACGCAAGTGACATTAGACACTGTAGGTAGTTTCATATATAAAAGTAAGAGCAGTACACAAGAAATAAAAAGAGAAGAAATGAAAGAATGGGGAGTTGAATAAAGCAGCAACGCAGTTTCATTTCTTCGTGGAACAAATGGCTCGCGAGTTATCACCCCGCGACGAAACTCCAAACCCTCCCATTTAAAAAATGTAAATTCGTTAATGCGAACAGTCGTAGAGTCGAGTCAAGGGTGTGAAAAAAAAAGTATCCAGCGAAATAAGAGAGGTTAAAAAGGAAGAGAGTGTACAGGAGTTTACAAGGGGATAGCAGAAAAGAGAAACTGTATTGAGGGTGGTAAAGGGTGGCATGCAAAATTTGTTTCGCTTCTGGCCAACCCTCCCTCACCCTATTACCTGCGACTATTATCCAATAGAGTACCAATGAGAAGAGGGAAAAATAAATAAATAAAATTAGGTGAAGTATGTGATGAGTATTTTGAGGAAACGAAAGTGCAGATAAACGAATTTCAAGAATTTCAATATTTTTTCGAATCGAATTATTGAACATCTTTTAACATCAACAATTATTATATTAATTTAAAATTGTGCATTCCAATATTTGTAAAATAAATTAGGAAATTGTTTAATTATAAAATCGGGGGAAGAAGGCTGAATTGGAGAGATCAAAAATTAATTTAGATCATCAACAAATTCAACAATTTTCCTATCGAATATTTTCACATCTGCATAAACCAATTGATCATAAAATGAAATGAACCATAATTTCTCATTAGCATAATTAACCCAACGAGCAACTAACATATCAACAATCATCGATAATTGACAAAATTATTATTCAATACACAAAATAATTTTTCTTAATTTTTTCTTCGTTTCTCCTTCGCTATTTATTGATAATATTCACCGATACAATTTCCGTACGTATTTTATCGTTTACTGCCTGGAAGCATCGTTTGTAAAAAAAATGGCGATCAAGTCGATACTGTTGGTTGTATGTGAAAATAACTCGGTGTATAAATAAGAAGAGAAGGAAATGAGGCGCAATGGAGAAAACATATGTTGCGCGTAATCATTCACCGGAGGCTGTGCATTACCGCAAAAATGTGTACGGGGTGGTGATGAGGGGTAGGTGCAGGGGTAGTATATAAATATTGCAGGGGGTGCGAACCTATACATATTTAATGAGGCTGTAGGCATCAGTTGTAAAGAGGTGGTGGTGGTTGTTTGAAATCTGTGGCAAAGAAAAATTCACCCCTAGTTTTTTCGTTTTTTTTTTTTCTTTTTATATATATGCATGTGCCATCGGCCACGGATACTTTTATTCAAATCTCATCCGCGACCAAGTATCGTCTTTGCTCACTTTTTTCACTCCTCCCCCTCCTCCCTCTTACCATCCTCAACTTTTCATGATGGGAATAAGGGAGTTGAGAGGTGTATCAAAGAAAAATATACAGTGAGTGGCTTTGCCAACATGCATAAACATAATCCGTGGGCGTTATAAATATTTCAGATAAGATGTCAACCCCATCTATCGATTTAGGTGTATGCATGAGTTTATAAATAAATATGAAAGTTGTTTTTTGAATTATTTCACGTGACTGTTTTTTATTTTTTCGAGCACTATGGGGAAGTGGGGAAATTGCAATAGAGAAATTATTTTTTTATTATGTGATTGCAAATATTGGTAGGTTTGATAATTATTGGGGGGAAGATTTTGTTGATGTTGGAATTTATTTGAAGGAGTTTTGGTGTAATGAAAAATTAATTGATTGAAATAAATTTTTGGAGTTGAATAAATTAATTTATTGAGATAAATTTTGGATAAACAAATTTATTTGGGTATTTGTTACAGATAAACAAATTGATTTAGTGAATGTAAATCCATAAATCTCACGGTTCTGTATTTGGAATATTTAATTTTATTTATTTTATTGAATGGAAAGGTGGGAAATATTTTTATTTATTTTCATATTCCAACTGTGAATCGCATTGGATGAAACTCTCTGAATTGCACACTATGAGACTCCAATAAATATAAAAATGCCATTACTCAAATGTGAAATGGTATTTGTATATGTGTGGATGAATTTACTGAAGAGAGATGAAGAAAGGGGGAGTGAGAGATGAAAATAATAATGAGATGTTGCGCGAGAATGGAAATGTGTACAGCGCGTCTTTCGGTCGTATTTCATTCGAAATACAAACACGAAGACGCGGCCCATGTGGCTTTGTCCGTTATATGTATAAACTTTTTTATAGTGAGCTCCGATTCGCTGTTGAAATATATCTGTGAGACAAATCACGCAAAATCCAAATAAATTGACTTTGAAAACACATATGGAAATATATAGTCCAACATGGAGCAAATAATAAATAAACAATGAACGAAAATATTTTTATCTGTTACATTTTAATCTGTTTATCAACTAAATTACTTCACAAAATTATTTTTACAATTTTTTTGCACAAACAATTATTTATAATAAACAAAAAAACTTGTCATCTATCACATTTTAATCTATTCATTAACAAAATTATTTCATAAAATTATTTGTACAATTGTTTGTATGCAAAATAATTTTTGAATACAAAATTTTCATTTTTAGATTTGATTATTCGTTGATAATGTTAAGGTGTTTTCAAAATGGATGGAAAAATTGTTATAAATTATTTTTTTTTCCCACTGTTTAATTCAATTGGTGTTATTATTGTTATTATTATCAATTATGGTGGATTGAATAAAACTATTTTTGATTTAACACAAACGTTGTCAGCAGACGAGCATAATTAATTGAGATAACTTACAAAGAGTATCATATTTAATTGTATAAATAACTACCGAGTCATACAAATGAAGATAATTCAAATTTATTCATATTAAACACGATGGTTTATTTGTTCATTGAAATAATTTCATTTAAGTGTCTCACAAAATTTTTAACACCAATCTCAGTCTTACCAATATTTCATTTCATCCCAACCGTGAATAAATTAAATACAACAATTGTCAATTGTATTTTTTATCAAGACACTTTTCAAATGGCTCGATCTTGTAGTACAGAAAAAAAAGAAGAAAACCGAGACAACTGAAAATAGACAAAAAAAAAAAATGTTCGGATCAAGTTGGATAAAATTGATAAGGTTAAATGCGAGCTTACGAGGGCGTAAGGCAGGTCAAGTGGTAGCGTGGGCGAAAATTCTACTTGTCGTTATCATCACTTCATTGTCGATTAAATTCCATGTGCTCGAGTTCATTCTGTAGCAACAAAAATAATTATAAAAAATATTATTTTCGTAACAATCAAACGACATTTTTTTTCTGCAAATTTCTTCTAAAATTTCATAATTTTTTCACCAAATTCACAATCTCTTATCGGACTTTTTTATTTTCCTCACTTCTACATCAACACATTCACACAGAGTATGATGAGCTGATGCAGTCAATATATAATATACGGATCGTGCAAAAGAGTTGAAACATGTCTCGTTCGCGTCTCTCGAGAGAATCGCTCGTGCCTTGAGTCGTATGCGTCGTTGTCGCGTCTCGTTCGATGTGAACCACCATAAATACATCTCTCGCCGCGCGCTATCCCGCTGTGAAAGTACGTGGTACTCGTGCGAAACTATACGTCCATACAACCTTTTATCCTTTTGTTACCCCATCTTACTCAACGCCAACCATCTTCTTCTCTTTCTCATCATCATCAATTCTTCCTTCTCTTTTCATTCTTCAATAATTTCTTTTTTTTCCCCCTTTCACTTCACATTCTTTTATTTTTCTTTATTCTCTTACATATACGGACAATCTTATATATGTGAAACAGCGGTAAGACGATGAACAAGTCCCCTGTTCGTTCCCTGAAGGGTTGATAATTCGTCGATTAAATTGGAAACGGCGGAGCTAATTGTGCCGCGCGTGTATTATTCATAGGATCTTGTCCCAGGAATCTTTTGCGGTCCATACCCACATCCCATCTCTTTATACCAGGGAATATATATATATATATATATGTGTGTGTGTATGTGTTAGTGGCAATCCGCAGGTGGACAAATCACCGCATGATATCGTCGTCATATTCTGCAACGATTCGTGTATTTAATTTTTACAATTTTTTTTTGTGTGTTTAGATTGGTTTTTGTATTGATAAGTATGCATGAAGGGATAAATGTTGGATTGGTGATTATTTTTTAATTATTTATATTTAATTCGATGTAAACTGGGTGGAGTTGATTTCTCCTCAGGAAATAAAATTTTTATGCAAGTAGTAATAATTTTTGGATATTTTAATACTTGGTTGAAACAATTGAACATGAAAATGTTTGACAAGTGATTGTAATAAATTGTTAAGATTAATTATCAGTTATTATTAACTAACGTTTTGTTCAATTTTTTTTATAAATTCAACACGAATTTTTCTTGGAATAAATTTTTTCACAATTCGTTCATCTTCAATTTGTTACACAAAGTCTTTCTATTGATATTCTATACTTGTAACACGATGAACCAGTGAAACAATAAATTGAACCATCGTAACAATAAATCTATCAATTATTTATATATTTAATTTGTATGAATTTAATATTGTTGTATATGAGATTTGATTTAATGATAAAAGTGAAAAATAAAAACAGATAAAACTTGACATTGTGAGGAAGCTGCAAGGTATAAAAAAAAATAATACAGCGATGTAAAGGTGGGTTGTGTGCGATGGTTGTCGAGAGTGAGAGCTACACCGGTAGCCCGGAGCTAATCGTTCGGGGCCGGCCGATTCGTATCGTCCATGTTTTTACTCACAGCCCTGTGCGCACGTTCTCGTCTCTCGTATTCTCAAAAAGAATCACCAGTAGTTATATATCTGTACATGTACTCTCTCATCGAAGGATAGATTCCTCTCGTTGAGTTTTCTTGCATAACCAACGAACCAGAAGATCCATTGTGTTCACAAAAAAACAATTTTAAAATCATCAAAGTCGAGATTGTTGGACAAAAAAATTTTTTAAAATTTTTATCTCATTAAATTTAAGATGGAGAATAAAAAATTGATGAAATAAAAATTATTTTGTGTAATTTCAATCGAGTGGGGGTGAAGAAATGAAGAGGAAAAAATTTATTTTCATTCATTTGATTATTTTTCATGGAAATTAATTTAATTTCATTCAAGGGATGAATCATAGTTGAATGTTTTTTTATTCATGTGAAATAATCGACTGAGAAACTGTAAATATCGTCAATTGTTTATCATGTAAGCGATGAAGAAACGATAAAAAAAAAATCGATGAACGATAATGAAGAAAATAAAAAAAAAATTAAATTTTATATACGAACTGAAGAAATACTCAACGATCAACACAGAGCGATTCTCAATGCCCGTAATTGTATTTTTTTTTTTTTTTTTCATTTCTTATCTCAGTGCACGCTCACTGTCATCATCATCGTCATCGTTGAACAGTTGCGTATATATATCTGTTCATTACTATATATGTATATAT
>JABMBR010006446.1:0-10025 GCA_018881525.1 Meteorus sp. PSUC_FEM 10030008
ACCTTACTATTGCATAAATAAGGACTTCAACTATTAGAAAAAATTTCAATTTATTCATAATCTAATATTTTTTATTTTACATTGGCGGCGAAAGGACCTTCTTAATTCTGTCTCGACATTATCACAATTATTGTGAACGAAAATTGCGATTTGTTTGTTTGTCAAGGATTGAAATAAGTTTCGGGTGAAGGTACATGAGTGCATGTATAAGAGATAAACTTCACCTCACAAGTCGGAAGCGTAGTTAAAGTTGTCGGACGATATCATACTCCAATTGGTCTCAGATGACAACTGTTGTATACTACTTTATAAGTCTGTAATAACTCGATCCAACACAATTTGGATCACATATCTCTCTCAAGAACGTTATAAATTGGAAGCCGTATTGAGTCCATGGATAGATATTCTACATGAATTAGAATGCGTACTATGAAAAACCATTGACTTAATGTTTATGTAAATATTCTCGTATTCCGTAGTATGTCGTGAGGTGATGTACATGCTTAAGATTGTTCGAAAGACATCGACAATGATTCCACGATTGGAAAATGGAAATTCCTTGGATGGAAATAGTGCTGAAAAACAGATGACGATTAATAAATGATCTAAGTTCGAATAAATTGAAAATGTTTGCTGATAGTCTTGTCAATAAGTGTCTTTTTGGTCAACTTTTTTCAGCAGTCTTCGAAAATTATGTTTGAGGTGTCATTCGATTCGAAAAGGCATCAAGATGGTTTTTGAAAGAAAATGAAGCTCCGCTCGCACAAATTGCAAAGTTATTAACAGTTGAGGTGGTACGGTTATGAAAGTAATATTTCAAGAATTTCTCAAAACTCAGAATATAAATAATTGAATGTATAATGATTTTTGAAAGAGAAATAATTCCTCAATAGTAATTATGAGTGGCAGCGAATAATCGTTAATTAATGAATGGGTTTTTATGCAATGAAAAAATTTTTTCAAGGGACAATTTTTCTTCTAAAAATCATGATCACTATCAAGGATTGGTATCCCAAAAGAAAGTTTTCAATTATTCCTCAAACAATACATTTGGTCATAACAATTCTTTACACAATAAAAGATAAAAATTATAAAAAATTATTTCCAGGTAGCTTTCGTCACTGAAAGAATAAGTACATATTAACATTGAAGAAAAAAAAATTTTTTTTTCATGGTTCGTTCAACTTTTTGATTTGGCACCGACGACGTGAATTGTTAATAACATCGTGAAGATTAACAATTTTTAAATTCTGCCGAAGGGAATCTATCATGAAGCCTCTGAGAAATGGCCCCAAAAACGGAAAAAAAACTTAAGATTTGTATTTTAACAATAATCACACTTGCAATGTTTGTATTCAAGCTGCATTAAATTGTTGATTAACTAATGCTTAAATTAATCAAAAATTGTACAAAAATTTTTTTGCTGGTGGATTATTATTCGTTGTTCATCCTGTAAATCCTTGAATTTTTTCGAATTTAAATTTAATATTTAATTCGTGAAATAATATTTTTTGTTGTAGTGCTCAAAGGGGGCGTGGCTCGCATAAGGCCGAGTAGGTACCCGTTTCGGACGTATTTTCAGCCCTCGGTGAAAATTATAAATATTGATTCTACAGTTCTGGGGGGAAGGAATTTTTTCTAGTAAATTTCCTCCTCTTTTCGAATCTTTTCAAAATCGAAGATATCTAAAATAGTTTCGGAGATATAAGCAGAAAACCAAACCCGATTTTTTTCGGTTAATTGTTAATAACTTTTGCAATTTTTGCGAGCAGAACTACATCCTTTTCAAAAATCATCAAGATGCCATTCTGAATCAAATGACACCACAAACATGATTTTTGGAGACTGCTGAAAAAATTTGACCAAAAAGATACTTGTTGACTACACTATGAAGTTTGAAACGATTGATAATTAACGATTTTGATTATAATCGAACTTTCTATCGATATTATATTACATTGTAAGTAATGTTATGCATCAATAATTCACATTGTTGTGTCGTTCATTAATATCGCAAGCTGATGAAAACTCGATTTGTTATGAATACTGAACGTCGAAGAACGTTCATCTATTGAGAACAGTTATGTTGTAGAAACATTTTAAACTCTTTGCGTATCACTTTGTTATGATGCAATTTTTCGTACACAATGATTGCGGCGCGAGTTCATTACGAGAAGATGAAGCTCGATTTCTTCGCATCGAGATAAAAGAAGAGCACTTATTGTAATTTTTCACAACAAAGGGATACTTATTGTTTCTGCAAATAATGATCCCAAGTTTTTTGAAATAATTACTGAGAAATGATGATTATCCCATCATAGTATACTCATCTCAACTCACGTCAGTGTCAAGTTCTGCATAAAAAATGGATATTTCCGATGGGCAATCTACTGCCGCAAGGTATATTGGATTTTCATACGTCCAACTTGCATTAAAAATATTTATTATAATTTTCGTGATAACGGTGAAACAATTACCTCACAGGAATAATAACTAACCAAGTGAAGAATCACACATAAATCAAATTACATACTTCTACTTCAAAATCTATCGTTTCTTAAGGAACTAGAATTCTATTGCATAAGTTTTGTTTCGCAGAGATTTTCCCAAAGAAATAAACAACCTGCGCAGTTAGAAGTATATGAAGCTATGATTCGATTATGTTGCACCAGGTCAGTGGTATTAATAAACGCTAGTATTACTCTATATACTATATAGTAAACTATTAGATTGCAATATAGTAAACACATGGTACGTATGCAGATATAGATTAATAGGATACTGGGGAGGTAGTGAGAAGGTAACTAAACCGAAACAACCTTGAGTTCTCGACTAAGTCGAACCGTGTGGAGAGGTCCATCGATCGTGCTAGTCATTACCACGATTGCCATCACCCAATAATTTCAATCTGCAACTATCGTAGACATATATTTAACTATCTCATGTCTGTGTCACTCAAATGTCTTTGGATAGCACTATTATCTGCAGAATTGACAAAATTTGCAATGAGAGGGAAGGAATCGCACAGGAAAGGAAGTTGCAAGACAAACCTAGGAATCTTCCGAATTATTTCTTGATGAGTGCAATCGAAATGCACGAACAATACCACACTCATCGATATGCAATTTGGGTCACAAATAATATGAACACGTATCACCTGATTGAATATTTGCATTTCGAACTTATATTTATCTCACATCGAAGTGACGTGTATGCATACCAGTCACACGTTGTTACATTACCTGAAGTTCCTTAATGTATTTAAACTTTAATTTCCTCTAGCTGTAGATTGGCCATAATATTCTATAATGGAAGGGATTTATTTAGAATAATGATTAGTTACAATTGTCAGAGGTGATGTAATATACATGTAGTGTATATATCCAAAAAAAGACGTGCATGTATGATAATATACATGTGTATGAGCAAATGCGTTTGCATGTGTGACACATTTACTGAGAATCGATAATATTGAGTTAAGTTGTGAAATGCAGTGGGAAGATTATATAGGTGAGGCAACTGTATCAAGACGATGAAGCTTGGCAATCAAAAGCAATTGGTAATCACATGGCTTGGCAAACTCTCTCATCTCTCGCATATCGCGCCGATGATCTCGTGTGCGGCAGTTTCATATTTCATGCTGGCTTGATCTGTGCCTAAGTAACTCCCTAATTTCTTGCAGCATCTGTGTATGCGCTCACAAAATATCTTCTTCTAATCTCCTTTCGCACTCCTCATTTGATTATTTCACGATGCGAAGTTAAAATTTTAATCCATATGATATTAATTATTGCAATTGATCACGTGATTCGGACGGAAACATCACCCTTTCGAGACAGCTGTGCTGTGTTCGTTATGCAACATTTTCAGAAAGTTGTAACAATTTCCGGAATCAAGATAGGAAAATGATTCAAACGCCATCACTTCTATTTGTTTTGTCTTTATAACGTCATGTGCTTCGTGTCCCCGCGTTCGAGGCCACCCTATATATGTACTAACTATAGAGGTGGTTTATAGGAGATTCCGTGATACATCCTGCCATATGGAATGATGATACAAAATCGAATATTAATTTTTTTCAAATGACGTAATGTTAAGCTCTGAACGTTGGAAAATCTCATGCCTAGATTGAGATGACATGAAATACTTTCTTCAGTAAGAAAAAGTGGAAAGAATGGCGCATTCGTACTACACTCATAAGAAACTGCAGCATTGTCGGAATTATTTTTAAGAGTGATTGGAAAATCCTATGAATTGCAAATGGAGGAGGAGATGTTGTAATACGATTTACGATATTTCTGTATTCCATTCTGAATTTTTGCTCATTTGACCGCCACTCGAGTATCTTTGGACAATCGAATTGGTACTAGTGGGCGACATACGATTTTCTTAATCAAGGACTCTGAAATTTCTACCTTGCACACTCGTGGAACCATTTTGTTTCAATGAGAAAAGGTTTACTGGTAGAGACTGGTTGATATTGGACCAAATTCCACATTGCGTGACATGGCATAACGATGCTAGTATAGACAGCATAGAAACATATAGGGAATTTACATTCAACACCCAATTACGCATTCTCACTAAATTATCAGTCACATATTCGCTTGTTTAGTTCTTTAATGGGTTCCCAATTGGTATTCATATGAAGATGTTTGGCGATTTTTCTCGGGATGGGGAATACAATTATATATTCAGAACGCACGAGCATAATTCCGATTTGAATATATATGCCTGATACATCAATGAGAAATGAATACTTAATACGCATAATTGAAATCAGTTCTCCAGTACGAAAAATTTTATTGGAAGATTTGGACAAAGTTCTGATGTATCTGTAAGAGAATCTATTTCTACATATGAAACATTTGCGTTTCATAATTTAAATCATTACAATGGTCTGCAGAAAAAAAATTTTTTCTTCCCCTTCAGATTTCATGTATGTTTGCAGTTATGTACTCCAAATTTGAGTCATTTATTGAAAGAAAATTACGATATTAGATAAACCTCGTCAGGTGTTATCGTTCTTTCTCTCTTAATACAAACTGATAAGCTATAAAAAAATAAATCATTCAACACGTTGAGTGCCACGTCAGTCATCCATGACTGACACCGCCCGATTGGGGAGTCGTTGTAAAACCGCGTGGCACTCAACGTGTTGAGGGCAGATATACACCTACTAGTAGATAGTCGGAAAGAATTGAATTCTTCTGCGTTTTCTCTAAGTTTGAAGTGCCAATAATATCTCCTTGGAACGGCCTTGGGTTCGCACAAACCTGACAGGCAGGTAGCGGTACCCAAAATTTCTCGAAAAGCAATGGATTGATTGCTTCAGAATTAGGTGTGCCTATTCTCTATATCATCATGTAGTTCACGACATTGAATTGTTTTTTGTTACTTAGTTTCTTTTTTATAGACAAAATATTAACTAATTTCTAAAAAATTAATTATTTATGTTCAAATGTTTCGCAATTTTCTCATAAATCGATATTTTCAAAATCGGCTATCACATTTACTAGATTATAGTTACTAGTTTAATTATCTTTTTGGTTTTGTTTTCTCGATGATTACTGACCAAACGGCAGCGAGTAGGATGTGTAAAGATTTTTTTACGGCGCTCCTATGAATATGCGATATCTTCATACATTTTCCAGATTTCCCATTACAAAAAATTCAACGTATTCTTGGATGTGTAAACTTTCATTTGGTTCAAACCCCAATCCGGAACTTAAAATAGTTCTCTCACAAAAAAATTTGTAAAAATGACTTTCTTTCCGGTCCTTCAGGTGCATATCAACCCTTGAAAAAATTTATGTACGTGATAGCAAAAAACGGAAAGCGAATCTGATTTGATGATGTTGCACTTCTTCTATTCATCATATTTCCATTTGAAGGAGGATTTTGTTGCAGACCAGTGTTATTGTACAATATCGGATATCTTGTATTGTGTTTTTTTCTTCATATGAAATCGAACATATGATAGTAATTTTCTGTGTCAACCAGCCTTGAAGATGCACCGAATGATGCATAATTTTCAATTATCGATGGTATTTTCATTGTATGGTGAGGATGAAACAAATAAAAATGGTGTAAATGAGAATAGAAGATTACTTCTGATTTGATTGCATGTTATCAAACAATGCAGAAACCTTGGGTTAGTGGTGAATTCAGAACAATGAACAATTTTAGTTGTACTCGCTTATGAACATTTGATGGAATATGTGGACAACTGAATGCGAGTCTATATTTTTGCCTCTATAAGTCGATGTGATGACGCCGATATGAATTTTCATCATTTTCAACGCCTCGTTCTTGACGAGTTATGTATGGAAGTGGATCACCATCGTGCCACGACGGATGAATATATAAGGTGGTATTGACAACTAAATCCACGTTAGGATGTGCAAACGTTGACACCATAAATCCATCACCAATGACCTTCGTCAAAGGCAGTTTCTCCTATATCCAAAGTCTCTTCTGGGAATGTACCCAAAATGAGATTGGCCCATGATTTCTCGCAGATTATAATAGAATGAGGGCATCATCGAGAACGTCTGTGAGAATTCATCATTTTTGGGAGACTTTCCGTTGGTAATAAGAAATTTTGCATCTCTCCACTTGTTATCGTTGTATGTTACGATGTAAGTACAAATTGTTTTCGGATCGTAGATCTATCTAATGCTGTCAGACCGAAGATAACATTCGCCACCCCCCGTGCGCCATACCCAACGGAAGATAGCACATGAAGTGACTTATATATGTTATTCTTCATGGGTCTGGGTGCTTGCAAATTATGAATTTTATTCCTGATGTGGCAGCACACAATTTATTCTCTTCCATTAGTTCAGATGTTAGCCCCTTATATGCAACGGCGTTACTTAGAAATCATTGATTGGAACCTTCTCATATTGTTTGTTGGATTGTCTGCTAAGACTGTCGATTTAGAATCTCACCGAGTAGTGAAGGTGCATAATTTCCAGAACTGCGTCGAAAAATCCGAGTTATTTTTGTGTTCGAGGCGACACGGCGATCCCTCATGTTATCCCATCTCAATTCATCAATGAACCATCGTCATAAGTTTATTTCCGAATATTGGTCAATAAGATAAGAGAACCGAAAACACAGTTAATTCATTAAAGATATCATGAGAGTATGAACAATAAACTGATTTTATTGATGCAGTGAAGTGCCCCAGATTATTCAGATGTAATCTTAGCTCAATCTAAGATCATCGATCGAAAAAAGGAGAACCTTTTGCAGTCATCAGTAATTTCTGCGATGAACATGTATCAGATATTCAGAATGAGAGCTTCTCTACTGAATGAGTTATTTTGACAACTATAAGTAGTTCGATTAATGAAGGAACAGCGAGTGACGACATTATCACACTTTTTGAGAATCCACGCATTGAATACGGAGGCAAATACATTCAATCGATGCAGTTATGATGTGATCCCGCAACAGTGCTTTTTTGCTGTGGTAGAGTTCTCCAGTGTGAAATGCTACCTCCTGTTCTTGAGTAACTAATGTGTATTCCCCAAAATATGAACATTTTGGGTGTTAAATAGTTCATCACGAATTTCAAATATTCGATTCCCGTTCACGAAAATTCCAAGGAAATGGCCGATTTCATGAACCAAGATCTGTTATCGAGTCACTGAACGTGATACACCAACTTTCGCTGATATTTGGAATGTTGAGCATGCGCAGATGCTCACTGCCATGACCATTAATTTTCCTAGAAGATGGGACCTATGGAGACTATACACTGTGTATAGTCTCCATAATGGGACCATATCAAAACACATCTCGCATTGCCTCTGTCATTACTTCTCATACAAAACATTTGTTATACGAACGATTATGTATTATCATAAATTAAATTCGATCGATAAAAATCTTCGATGCGTACTTTTATTCTATTGGATCGATATGATATCATTAAAGCTCAATGAATATATTCCAATTCTCATATTAATATGCACAGTTATATAAAAACGTTGCTTGTACTTGTAGTTAATATATTCACTGGTAGTGACTATCGGCTCCAATTCTACTAATGAACACTCACGGCACCTATCTATCAGTGTATTTCCCAAAATTTGCTTCGAGTCTTCCCTCTGATTCTAGCATCAGTGATTGACTACTCCAGATTTTTTTCTCACGTTTTCCACTACACAAATCAATGCTTCAGTATTCATGCATGATACATTATTCGTCATAATTATCTACATAATACTACGTGGCGGAAAAACTTTATGCTCATCTTGAAGACATTAAGCGCCCGCAGGGGTGTGAAATTTGGCATTATTGTATTCATATAGGGAAAGAAGAGCGCAGAAATGAGATTTGTGTATAATAGGTGTAACAAATATACTGAATCTAATGGAATAATTGCAGTACAATTCCACACATTGAGCTACCATAAGTGTCCAAGACAAGCCAAATGCTGAGATATCAATTTTATTCTACTAATATTATGATCATTTGTGGGAATCCAATCATGAACGGCCAGCTATTGATTTTTTTTAACGATAACTAGATCAAGATCAAAGAGTATTTGATGGCAGGACAAAAATCTCATTAGGAATTAATCTTTCACTTGAATGCGATAAATGATGTAAGTAATTCACTACAGTCTGCGGCTTCGTTGCCATCAACTGTTTATGTGAGTTGTCAATCGTACAGTTTATCGAAGCCCGCAATTCGTATATACATTCAACTCGATGTGTAGTTTGATGTGATCATGGTATGAATGTCTTATCACCTCGAGTATGTTTTTCAATGCAAAAATATGTGTTATTCTGATGGGATTAGTTACAATACGTTGTATGTTCATTCAACATGTGACTACTGTATAACAAATTGATTTCAAAGCACGTAAGTTCATTAGATGTATGTATCTCTGAATTATGGGTCGCAATTGCTGAGTGCCAAGTATATTGCAATTTAATTATTCAGGTGGTGTTTGTGGACATGTGTTCATTTGTGAGGCGCAGTTCAAAATCCATGCAAAATTCGTTCATGATTGTTTGTGTTGAAAATAGAATTGAAGTGTGCATCTCTGAATATTGAGTTTTTTGAAAAAACATTTTTCATATTACTCAGTTTATTTTTTCGTGCTCTTTTAGTGAAGATGTATATCCAGACAGAATTTACAAAATGCGACTTGATTTGTCTCTTGACACTGGATATGAAGAGAGGGAATGACCACTACAAAATGAAAATTAAATTGCTCCTTTGAGCGAATATGTTAATAATGAAAAGAGTATATAATAAATTCTACAAATTGATCAATTCGTTTTTTTGTTTCTGATGTTTCTGACAACATTGATCGCTGGGCGTACAGGATTATCTGATATTCATGAAGTTTATCATCAAATGAGTGGTGACCTCGGTAATAATCAAACTGATCTGATGAATGGAGGGGGGATTTCGGGATACAATACAAGTACCATAAAATGCTGTCAACGTGTTCAATCCATCTAAGTTATCTGCTTTTTATCGTAGGACTCAAATCAATCCGTCGCAGAGATACATTTTTATATTTAGTGAGGCCATCATGACTATATTTTCGACACGTTCAATGTTTTGACAGAGTGTATGAGAAGTTGAAAGAAGAAGAGTTAAGGATAGAAACGCCGTACTTAATCGAGTTATCATCAAATAGTACAAATCACTGGGGAAATCAAAAATTGTCTAAACTCGGAGAACGAGAATGATGGGAAGTATGTGGAGCCATTGGCACATGCCAAAAGGTACGACTCAATCGTGATTTATCTCATATTGTATGAATGCATCGACATCTCATACACTGATAAAAAAAATAACTTGATTCAAGAAAACTTGTTTCTTCACAATTCTATTCTTGTTTCAAACTATTCAATTTTCTCTATTCGAAAAATTATTCTTCTCTTCAGCGAAGTACTCAATTGTTTTCAATCAAAATGGACATTTATTTCACCCAAGAATTTCATTCTCTTGGGTTTCTTTTCTTTAATTAGGTTTCTCATTATTAATGCCAT
>JABMBR010006447.1:0-10024 GCA_018881525.1 Meteorus sp. PSUC_FEM 10030008
ATATAATATAATACTTTCACTATACAAAGAGTAAAATAGTGAAATAGCATATGGCTCTTGTAATTCACGGTCGTGTGTATACAATTTTACTTTTCTTTTCTTCATAAATGTTCCAATTCCAATTTTGTTTTTTTCCACTAGATCAATCAAGCTCTTCATTCTTGAGCCATCTATATTTGTGCGATTATATTCATGTACAAATAGAATAATGTACGTTCGTGAAGGCATAGATTCTAATGGGTGTGTAAACACCGACTTTGAAATGTACGGGCTCTTGAGCTCCATGCGGAAATGTCATAATTAACTCGGGTGAGAGTGTAATTGGTGAACGGATAATAGTGGAGAAAAGAGGGAATTGCTTTCTCATTCAACCCCTGAATATTTGAATATGGCCAATCATAGATGTGAACGATATTGAGCCATATTGATGTATAGGACGAGTCGATAGTTTTATTTTTTAGTATAATGGATATTATGAGGCGTGGCGTTCTTCGGAAATTGATCAAAATTGTGATTATTATTTTTTCTTTTCTCTTCGTCATAAATTCTCATCGTAGAATTACTTTTAATTTTGCAGGTAGTGACGCCGCAAAAATGTGGTGATGTCTATCTGTATGATTTACCTGCAAATAGGGGGAGTCCAGCGCCATCATCCAGGCGGGATTCACCTTCGAATTCTTCAGACCATCTTTGCCAAACAGGTAAGACATTTCATATGATGAACAAGAAAAATCGAATCATTAATGGGGATTCAGATGAGAATTAATTGTCATTCTTATCGTGATGATAACTTTCTTGTTCGCCAATATTTCGATTCTTCAATTTCAGAAAAAATGATGAATTTTTCTCATGACATTAGTGCAATGCGTGTTCTGAATTCGATTCAACACAATTTTTCAATTCTATAATATCATGAGTACATCTGCCATAAAAATTTGTAATGTATTGACGTCGGGTGGAATATATTCAAAAAATTCGAGTCGACTTATAGTTCCGAACAGATTTGAATTTCAAAGTCATTAATCAGCATATTTTCCAAATAAACATAATTCGATATATCATGTTATACATAGCACTGGGACTCATTAATCATCGACACACCGCAATGTGCCAGTATTCATAATAAAATATTGAGAACTATTATGAACTCACGAAACATTCAAATTATTTTTCAAACATTCCAATTGGATACTAATCCAACACTCTATCCATGTTTGTTTGAATTTATCTCTACAGGACGTTATTCATCCGGTCAACAGAGCTCTATTGACAGTGGCGGTGACCTAAGTGACTGCTATGACGTACCACCACGCGCCACACCTGTTATACCATCGCCTGCGAGTAGTCCAAGTCCCGCACCTTCGTGCTACGACATACCAAGACCACCAACATCGTGCACACCGAACTCAAACTGCTCTGGTGGCTCCGGTGTCACGCCCCTTGATTGCTACGATGTACCACGACCGCTTCAACCACTCACGCCATCGAGTTCAGCTTCGAGTCTTACCAACGATGGCTCTCTTAGCAGTTCTAACCGATCAAGTCTCACAGCACCCGATTATGACATTCCACGTCCACGTCTTCCATCAAATTCCAAATACAATTCATCAATTCAAAAAACCCCAACAACTCCACCACCGCCATTGCCGCCACAAAATTCAACACATCATCAACAACAAATTTACGATGTCCCTGTAAACAAAGAACTTCCGTTGGAGCTGGACTCTGCGCTGGAAGGATTACAAAAATTACAGAGCGAAGCGTCCGGTGCCATTTCACGATTACTCGGCTTTGTCAGTCCCGGATGGCGAACACCACAACGCCTCGATGCGACACTAATGGATTTGCGATTAGCAGCGCTGCGATTACGTACTTCACTGCACGATCTTGCTGAATTCGCAGAGGGTACATTAGGCAATGCTAGTAAAGCACCAGACAAAGGCCTTGCAACAAAATTTCGCCCGCTGGTAAGAGCACTCCGTGATTCAGATAAACTGGTCCAAGACGCTGCAACACAATTGGACAAAATAGAATGGAACGCAAGTAAATTGTCACGTGGTGGTACTAATGGCACTAATGACACTCCAACATTTACCAATTGTTCATCACCTTCAATAATTCATTCCCTTCAACCTGATCCACTTGATCAATTGATCGCGTGCGCCCGAGCACTTACCGAAGACGTTCGGCAAATCGCCAGTTTCATTCAGGTTTGTTATATATATATATATATATTGAATTTATGATATGTTGATATGACGACACGCACCAATAAAATGATTGATTACTTTTGTTCAGGGTAATTCCACACTTTTATTCAAGAGATCATCAATTATTTCTATTAGTACAACAAGTAACAGTACTGACGACGATGATTATGTTAATCTCGATTCACGTGAAACTGTGGTGAAGCAAAGAGAAGAATTACGAGCGGCATTACCACATGAATTGCGTAGCAGCTACGATTTACTCGTATCTGAAGCTGATAATGCTGCTATACAAATGCCAACTACCACGCCCACACCGATGGATCCGAATGACAAGCAACTGCTCGCATTTTATGCAGCGCAAGTGATAACACACGGTGCCCATTTGACTCATGCCATTGACGCCTTTCTTCAGACAGTTGAGCATAATCAACCACCAAAGGTATATATTAAATCATATCTTAGTTCATGCATATGAGTTTGTTTATGTATCAAATAGCGCTCCTATACCCTCAAGCACGACGAAAATTATGCATCTCTATTCAAAGCTGTTTTTGCATTTTTATCTACAGGTTTTTCTCGCCCACGGCAAGTTTGTAGTACTCAGCGCTCACAGACTGGTACACATTGGCGATACGGTGCACAGGAACATAATAAGAAATGATGTTAGGACTAAAATATTACAATGTGCTAATTCATTGAGTGAAGCTCTTGCACAAACAGTATCGAAAACTAAACAAGCTGCACAATTTTTCCCAAGTGTCACTGCAGTACAGGAAATGGTTGATAGCGTTGTTGATGTTTCACATTTGGCGAAAGATTTAAAAGTCGCGATGATTCACGCCGCACAACAGCCATAAAAAAATATTTATATGGAAATTGTCATTCATGTAGAATGTATGAGGATTATAGTTAGTTTGATCCTCAACGAGGATGACTCGGGTGTGAATAACTAAATCGTAAGGATGAATTGAATACCGCTGTATACCTCGTTTTCATGTATCCGAAGTCTTTGAACAATAATTGAAGATGTCTAAAGGAAAAATGCGGATAACTTATTACTACAGCGTAAACTACTGCCAAAGCATATTGTGCATAAACATAATTACAATGGAATCCAGAATGATTCTGTAATAAATTTCTTTCTTCGAATAATTATTGTGAGAGTCATACGTAATAGTGACTATGACCATAATGATAATGATGATGACTACGACGATGAGGATAATATGAGAGAAACGGTGGTATTTATCTCGTCAATACTTCAATTCTGTTTTCGAGTTTAGATTTTCACATATGGAGAAAAATTCTGTTCACCATATAAAAAAGAGGTAAACATAAAGTTAATTAGTTGTCGACGTTTTGTATCATGTAAAAGAAATCTTTTTTGATATGAATGATATTTCGTGCCGTGCTTCTTCTAATACCAGTTGCATCGGTTGCTTTTTTATTCCAATTTTATATTGACGGAATGACCAAACTGTTTTCAATAAAAAGCAAAACAACGAGAACTGGAACTACGTGAAAATATTATAATACATTTGACTGATTTTATAAAAATTGTTTGATTCCGTACAAAGTATCGGCAACACTTGAAACCAGAGGAATACCATTTATGATGTGAATTTGGAAAAATAAATTGCGGTAATGTTTGTATTCAATAACACAAAGTTGAATCATGATGATTCTCTAACTTTGGCTCCATGATTATACATTGTTCCGCAACTCCATTCTAGTTTGATATCTGCGGGAGGAAATGAATGTTGGAGGATTTTGTTACTTAATCAAATTCACATCATTCAACTGCGTTACACTTTCGAAGGCAACACCGAGACGACACTCATTTACATTTACCAGGTGACAGGCCTGCCTTTATATTCGGAAAGAATTATGACGAGCAAAACTTCATCAACGGTGTTTTCTTTTGATGTAGAAATGGCTGGTTACAATAAAAATGATATAGGAAAAATGGCAAACATACTAATATTTAAGTAATTTTATAGGAAATATTGAATTGAAGACGTGTAATTTATTTGTGTTGGTTGTCGAGTAGTTGGTAATACGGAGAATTAATCCTCGATGAACTGAACGCGTAGGAATAAATAAAATTGCAAGCTACTCAACATTGTATCACGACGGGAAGATTTTAACTTGTAAATAGAAATATTTATACATATTAACTGAATATTCCTATTGTGATTGGAACTATTTATAGTGTATTGCAAGACTAGGACAAATCGTATCTGGAAAAGCGTGCAATCGGAACAGAAGTAGCAAATCCGACATGAACACATGTGTAACGATAAAATTGATATCTACCTAAAAACGTGTCTTTGGAGAAAAAAACTCACATCTTCTTGTATATTTATATAGCAAACCTTGAACTTGAATAAAATGTAGTATACATGATAATGAGAGGGTTGATTGAACCAAAAGAAGAAATTATGAACAATTATACAAATTGATTGAACCCATATTTAATTGATCACAAATTTTTGACCATTCCGTTCCCATTCACTTTTATTGAATTCATTCTGCTCTCTGTATAATCCATATTCACATAATGTATTTATTCATTTTACATTTTTTCATCTCCTATTCCTGATTCATTTTAGGAATGGGAAATCACCAACCGTTGAACAATATACAGAGAAAAATATATTAAGAATGATCGCAACACCGTCCTGTATGCGTATGCTGCCCAGTATGAGCAACGTTTACATCTTTAGTTATAGTTTCCTTGGCCGAACTTTTCTCTTTATGGAAGCTTGTGAGATCGCGTTTCATGGCATAAGCGTCTTCACCATCGGCATAATATTTAGGTTCAACCTCCGATACCTCAAATTGCAAGCTGCTTGTATAAAGGTTCAATGCCGCTCTGTTGCTACGTCGCACATGCAATGAGACGTAATTAGCCTCGAAGCATTCAACCATTGCACGCGATGCTTGGTTCATCAGCTTTTGGGCAATACCCAATCGTCGATGAGATCGCTTGACAGCCAAACTAGTGATATGACCATGAGGATTGTCTTCACAATCTTCTTCCATTTTTGCCAGTACATAACCGACTATCCTGCCCTTCTCATCTTCTGCTACATAGCTTAATTGTGGCCATGACAATGCGTGATATAAATAATATTTCATTTGATAATTCTCTGGTAGACATTGTAAATTACAATGTTGTATATTAAGAAGATCGTTTGTGTTAGCACAACGTATGTTAATCGCCATATTGCAAAAGAATATTTATGTCGCAATTGAAATAGATATTTCAATACGTTCTCCTTTATCTTCTTTTTCTTCCGTCGTATTCCTCTTCACCAATCGGTTTCGCTGAACAGTCCAGATATGATTCTTGTATGTGGTTCCAGTCCTGAATTAAGACTCAATCCTTTCGTAATTTTTTGACCCGCGACCTTCCGTTTTTCAAATCATGTACTAACGATGATGATGATTCACTCATACCACCAAGTAGTTCACGCACAAACCTGAACCTTGATAGGAAAAACTTCCAAACGAGATACCATCCTGCGGAGAAAAAAATTCACACGAAAATTAATATGATTTTCCATTTGAACTAGTGATAACTATTTATAGGTTATGATCTTTGTTACAGGAAACACTAAACGGATTGCATATGTTTCAATCGTGGACATTTACTGGTAGAGAGGAACAAGAAATGTTTCGTGCAATTAGGTAAATACATCCGTTTATTTTCTCACCCAACAATACGAGGACAAAGACAATTAATAAACTGGAGAATACGGAAAAGGCGGCGAGCACAATTTCATGCATTATTGAATATCATAAAGCCCGTAATTAGAATTTCTGGCAATCACCAAACTCGACTTTAAACTGAAGATGACACACACAAAATCTTTCACATAACCTCTTTCGAGAATTTGCGTTGCTTTTAATTAATTATAAATAGATTCCTGCTGAATTTCATACAACTCATAAATGTTAATTTTCTTATTTCTCTACGATTGGTTATGTTCAATTGCAGTTGACCACGCCATTTTGTATCACAATACTATTGATGTTGATATTGCCCATACGGGTGAGGTTATGTCTTGCTTTTTCAAAAAGAATCGGAGGGTTTTCCGATATTTGAAATGATTGGAATACGATCAGAGTTGTGAGCATTTAAGGAATATAATGAAGCAGCTCACCGAATTTCAATTGAGAGATGTGTTATGTACAATTGATTACAATATAAAATGTATTTTTGGTTATAAACATTTGAATGACAGAAATGTTAATGATGAGATACACTCCTGACTAGAGCAGTTACTCCAACAACACATTGTGCTGCCTCTTCATAACTTTCTCTTTTTCTTCCGAAATTCTGCTATTACCAACTGAGCTCACGTTCTCATGATGACACGCGGTCGGACAAGTCTCTGAATGTCCTTTGAGTGAATGGAACATGATGCGCGTCTTGATAGGTTTTTGAAATTAACAAGGATTCGATTAAAAAATCGAAAGTTGACGTTGCTGAAGGAATTAATATATACATATACGTTATATGATAATGGTTGATAATGGTTGACTCGCAGATATTCATAAAAATACATTTGGAAGTATAGTTAGTTTTTGAATAACAGGTGTGAATTACAGGTGGAATGATTTTTGAGAATCATGAACGTTAAATGGATATCCGGCAAGTCGGAAATAATTATATTTTTAAAATAACTAATGAACTATTAATTAAGTAGTACAATCAATGTTTCAATACAGAGAATGTTGGAATACAGAAAAAAATATTAATGTTAGATCACATTACAACAGTGTTAGAATTTATAACGTTTGAGACGAACAAAAAAGTTAACACTTTGCATAAAGACTACAATCGTATTTAATAACAAAACGAATCCCTTTTTTTATATATCTATATATTATATGAATCGGAAGCGAAACCTGAAATAATACGGAGTTCCTCCTTACACTTCTTCTGCTCCTTCTTTACGTGCAAAACGCAAATATATGTATCAATAAATTTTTTTTTTATTACACATCAAAAATTGGTAAAGTATAACTTTGTATCCTCTTTTAACGAACAGGCGTATTTACATAACATGTTTATGGACTTGAAAAAATTAATTCTTCAATATCAATCACCAATATTGATCCACGCAATCTAACAACTTTCAACCCTATTCGGAGGCTTCGGACAAAAAAGGAAAAAAAAAAAGAATAATCAAATCGTCATATTTTCATCGCATTATTTGCAAGTACAAGCAACGCGACGAACTCTCTTGTCACGAGGATGAGCCAACGCGTCAGGAACTGAACGAGCTGAACGAACGGAGCGTGGTTGAACATCTGCAGAAACAAAACCCAATCACCGTCATTAATTTATCTGTTCAAGTCTAATGATTCGATAATAATCATGAATGTTCATCAAATGAATTTATACGTACAGTGAGGACGATTAGCTTCTTCCATTGCTTCGCGTTGCACCACCACATGATCTTGAGATGCTTCAGCTATCAATTGGGGTTGCGAGTCCGAAGTCGGATGCGATTGATCATCAGAGACTCGTGGTGGTTGTTGGTATTGTTGGAGTTGATCCTCGTGAAGTCGAGACTGTTGTGGGAAACGTTGAGGTTCATCCTGTTGAGGGTGTAATTGTTGGAATTGTTGTGGAACATCTTCTTGAGTTGCCAATTGTGGCTGTTGCTGGTTTTGTTGTTGTTGAGCTGGTTGTTGCGGTTGTTCTTGTTCCCGTTCTTCTTGAGCCGGAGTATTCATCATGACTTGAGCACTTGCTCCAACTGGAATTTCCATAGAGTCCGGCCCCATAGACATCTCGAATGTAGGAACAGCGATCGCACGTCCTTCAACCATTTGGAGAATATTCTGAATTCCGGGTGGTAAATTAATTGTCTGTTTACGTTCATCATCATCATTCTCTTTCTCTGATTGATCCTGACCGCTTGGATACGCTTTTATTTGATCTGATTGATCGTCATAATCATTTTGACGGCGACCTTCAATGTTGCCAGTTTCCAAGAAATTCTTCACCTCGATAGGGAGGAATGAAGCCATCGAAATTGGACGAGCATTACCAGGGAATGGTTTAAACTCTTGCACTTCCTGGAATTGAAGAGGGAGTTATATTATTAATAACACCTGCAATTACTGGACTCTCTCTATTATCTGGGATGAGTTTTGATCAATATAATAGTACTCGATACTGATTTAATCCTCCATGACAATGATTGAGAGTTCCCAATTTCGATAGCGTCACAGATTAGTATTCTAGTAATGTAAAATTTGTAAATATCGGTTATTACCTCTCGCCGAGCACCCTCCGGGACTTCAACTGGTCTGATGACACCAGTAATATGCTGAATGATGTTTCTGATTTCAAGTGGAACGCGTTGGATAATTCTCCGGAATCCAAGTGGATCGTCGGAACCAAAAGGTGATTTCTCCATGTTTTCTTGAGGTGGAACAGGTCTCTGTTCAATTTGTTGATGAATCACCATTTGGGGAATGATCCTGGCTTCATTCTCTGGAACATCTGGCATCATTGGCGATGGATGCGATGGCGGTGGGGGTGGTACCATTCCTTGCGTCTGTTGATCTTGTGGAACATGGTAGTTGGGCCTAGCTTGTTCATGACCGAAATACATGTGGCGTACCTGTTGTTCTTGATCCATTGGTGGTCTCATACCACGGATCATTTCAATTGGGACTGGACGTATTTCTATCGGCACTGGTCGAATTTCTTGTTGTTGACTGCTTTGTGGTCCGAGACGACCAGCGATCATTTCAATTATTTGTGGGATATTTCTGATATCAGGGACCATTCGATTGTCTATTTGATTCATTTCACGATTTTGGAAGGATGGACGCGCCATTTCCGGCAGTGGAAATTGATTTGGAATTTGATATCGGTGATAATCCTGCTCTTGTGATTGCATTGGAACGGCCACTGGACCCAGTGGTACAATTATTGGTGTGAGCATTTCTTGTTCCTGTTGTCTGTGCCATACATAACGATTATCAGTGGATTGAAAATGATGAATATTAGTTATTTAGTTTGAATACATTATATTAACTTGGAGTCAAATTTTTTCCCATTCTTCATTCATACCCAAAGAGACTTACTCTTGTCGACGAGGATCTCCAGATGAGCAAAGGATGGATACACGCTCACCACTGAGTCGCTGTACACGTGGACGGTCAGTGCTATTGTTATCATCGAGTTGATTCTCAGCTTCATCTGGAACATCATTGGACCTGCGACGCTCAACGACACAAGAGACAACACTGCGTGCTTGCTGCATTAATGTCTGAGAAACGAAAATAAGAATTTTACAACAATGGAAAATGTAATCACTTTCTCTATTCGGATTTGTGTTACGTGAGAAAATTTGACTATGATAATTATTCTTACACCCGCGAGGTCATCCAAGTCGAGCTGGAGAGGAAACTTAATATGAACTGGTGGGAACTCAGAATCATCGTAATCATCCTCATTCTCACTGTCATTGTCGTTTTCATTATCACCTTTGAATTTATCTTTGTCATTGGTCTGTGATTTCTTATCTTTCGTCTCTTCAGACAACAATGACGATGATGTTTGCGCATTAGTTGAAGTTGATTCACTGAGACTCTGCAGACTCTCTTTAGGTTCGATGGGATCCTACGAGAGAAATTCGAAACAAATATCATTACCGGATGTATTAATTTTCTATAATAATAAATGTCAAGTTTCACTGATGCATATGAGAAAATATTGCATGCGAGAATTGTATGACTCTAAATTTTACTCATTGAAGTGACGCCCCCCCCCCCTTCCCCCC
>JABMBR010006448.1:0-10008 GCA_018881525.1 Meteorus sp. PSUC_FEM 10030008
TATACTCTCATTTTTCTCTCCCTTGTTTGCATCCAATTACACTATCATTTATTTATTTGTTTATTTATTTATCAAGTTGTTTTCCCATACAGTAGAGTCAATAAAGGTCTGTGAAATTAGTACAAATGGAATGATTTATCTGTATCTTTGCAAAAGTGTTTCGTAGGTTAGGATTTCGTCGCCCATGTTTGTTTAAATTATTGGAATATCTTCGCTTCATTTAGAGGTTATAAAAGGATAATATTTCATCAATTGTTGATTGAGAAACGTCTTCTTCCTGTTAGCTTGAGTTTTTTCGTAGAAATATTTTCTCAATGGTTATGTTCATTGAGTTGCGGAAATTCGAAAATTCCTGACATAAGTAACTAATTTCAGGTTACTGAAATGTGTGAATGCAGTAGCGTACTTTTTGATGGGTTTTGGAACTCCGAGTTTGATATATTTTGATCTGTTTATTCCGGTGTATCATTAACTTCTCAACCAATGAAATTGAGTGAGAAGATGTTTCGAATTCTGTCTCGATAATATCACAATGTTTTTCAATATCGATTGATTATTGAATTTCTTTATTTTCTTACTGTATAAATCCCGCTGCTTTTACGGTTACTAATTTACAGTCATTCCACAACAACCTGTAATGTTCCGCTTCTTTCTCTCCTTTTTTTTCTCTCTTTACTCATTCTGTCAATCGAACCGAATCCCATGAACGATCGGTCACCTTCAATAAGTCTTGGATTTCTATTTCTCTCACATACAAGTATTAGTATTTTCTTGAGAGTCGTGATGCCAATCGCTGAATCGTTATGTGAAAGAAAGACATCGCTGATACTCGCCCACGTGGAATCGTCTCCATGAAAAAGAAGTAAATAACGAAATGAAAGAATAAGAAAACAAGCAAATACCGATCGCTGTCATGAGATTGAGCCATAAAAGCTGTCGGTCGAGTTATACCGACAACGAACGACTGCGTTGTGCGATTTACGCTCTCATACCAATACTTCAAGTGAAGGAAATGGGAATAAGAAGATAATAAAAAGGAAGGAAGCGAATAAAAGGAACATGAATAGAAGAAGGAAATGAAAACTGCAGATGTTTGAAGAATAAAACGTGCAGATTATTTTCAAATGATTTAACAATGTCAGTACAATTTATTCTCCAACGTTGCTTTGAACCTGAGTTTAATTAAATGTAAAGTGGGGTTAGGTGGGGGCAGGTCGTGGAAAAAAGTATTCTCACGGCCGCAGTACCGATTCTTTCAACTAACCTGGCGTAACTTTTACACTGCCAATGTGTAACTATGGTAAAACTAGGTTAGGTATTTCTCTGTTCAAACTTTCAGACATCAATTATTTTCCTATTTCGATATTTCGCATTGAGATGCTCATTCCACCATTTTTCGGATGAATACGAAAGGAAAATTTGTCTTAGAATAATATTAGTTGATAAGTCTCGCTATCTAAATGATTTTAATTCCATTTATGATGCAATTAATTTCACAATAATAATTTTCATTTGATTCACAATTGCAATAATCTTACCATCTCGATACAATCCAAACTGCCACAATCTCACATTCCACTGCTGATAAAATCTACACATGTAATTAATTCAAGTACTCGAAGATTACTATTTCAAGTGCAACAAGTAAACATATATAAATACACTATCATTATCGTAAAAAAAATGTCCATAGGAATTTCAACTGTCATGCTCTCAACTGTGAATAAAGTAAAAATACAAAAATGTATGAATACTTGTACGATTGAATAAATGAACAAAACAAATGACAAATGGAATAAAAAGAATTGTGAAAACTGAAACATGCAATGGATGCATATTTTTCAATAATCTGATAAAGGAATGAGTTAACGAGTTCATATGGAGGAATATATGTTTATGTATTTGTATAAATGATTAGTTCTCATTTATATGAGTGCTTTTATCGAATGGAAAAATCGAAACGATCCATCAAAGTCGAATCAGAAGTGCGCCAATAAAGAAGATGAGCGAGCATTTATTTATATGAAAGATATTTAAAAATCTTATAGAATATATGTAATGCTCGTGAGCTTATTGCATTGCGTGACAGCGCTCCACTTTCATCATTGCCATTACTTTATTATCATTAATTGCATCGTTAATTATGTCGTGTACATTATACGTACGAGAAATATGAAATATAAAAAATCGCAATGAATTTTCAACTATGTGGATGAGTTGAAGAAAGATGAATGGAGACAATGACTTGGATATTTTTTAATTTTCTGCAATGTAGAGGTTCTTTTTTTTTTCACGACTCTTCGGGATTGATGGAGGAGGTTTATGATTTGTTGGTCAAGTGATCCTGGAATACGAACGAGATATCCATGTTTTAGTTGATATTCTATCACGTGATTGTGTAAAAATTATATTTGTCTATTCAAATGTCTTGTCACTCACGGTTTCCAATCAATATTCAATGTTTGATGCATCCAATTTGATTATGCATGCAAGTGTCCATTACAACTGGTAATGATTTCTCTTTCTCTAAACTATGAAGAGAGAGGCGGGTAACTATCAAGTGAGAGGCGTTTTGCACTGACCAATCGATGATTACATTGGAATAATCGTGCCTTTATGAATAATCCGATAGGTAGGCAGGGTGTTTCATAACCAACTTGTACGTTTACGTTTATATTCATCTGCATCGCATATTTGATAAGGTTAGGAAATTCATCGTGTGGATGAAGGTTACTATATGAAAATTGGAGATGAAACAATTATCTTCCGCCTTGTCATTTTTTTTTCCCCCGGCTCATCATGACTAAAGTAAAACAGTGAAAGAAAAAATAATAAAAGTGAATGACAATAATATCACATACGTGCCTTTACAATGATAAGATAGTAAAGATTCCTGTCTGCGATTCTTTTATATGAGACCAGCTGTCTACATCTTATCAATTGAATAAAAATCCACAGGAATTGTATTGTCGCTTTTGATTTGGAGTCATTCGATTCAGTTGAGCATGATCAGCCATACTTTCAGGCCATTTCGCCAACCAAATAATTCATCACATCAAATATTTTATTCGGTACAATTTGAATTATCTGAAAAGAAATAGGGAAAAATGTACAAACATGAATATATTCTCATGTATAGAATTTTTTTAGTCATTAATTTTTGTTTTTAGGTTATTTATCTGTTATTGTTTGGTTATAGGTTGGTGCACCAGCCATGTCCCGGATGCGAGAGTCAGGATCACGAGAAGTGGACGCGGAGTCGTCAAAATCATTGTTGGATCATCGTGGGAGCAATTTTTGCTCCGTTGCACTACTTCGACAGCTGCCACGATTTTTATCATTATCAATACCATCGTCGTCAGGATTATCACTTGGATTAGGATTGTTATTGAACTCAGCGTGATTATAATTGTAAGAAGTGGAAGATCGGAGAAACATTTCTTGAAGTGTCGGCGAAGATATTCGAGGATCGATATTAAAACAGGACTCGATCAAACGCAGGCGAATAAGAATTACGGCCTGATTGCTGGCCTGGCCAGCTACTATGCGAATTGAGGATCTTCGTACCCTTATCGCGGTGAGTTGGACAATTTTTATTTGCAACTCGTTATTTATTCATTCAGCAGAAAGTGAGGTTATTTTCTATCTAATCCAACATCAACTTCGGTAGTCAAATCCGTAACAATAAGACAACGTTCTGTTGATTTTGGTGCAAGAATCGGAAATATAATTCGGAAAAAATCAATTTCCTATCATCAACTGTTTATAATCATCAATTTCATAAGTGAGTCATCATTTCTTGTCAATGCATGTCGATACAACCTCAATTGGACAACTTCCTAACCTCGAAATCACAACAAACTCGTTCTTTAATCGCAGAAAAAAGCAAAATTTGATGATAACGCATGAATTTCGATAGAATACTATGCACATGAATAAAAAAAACTGATAATCTTCTTACACTAACACACACACAACATAATCTGATCAAAATTATTATTCAAGTGTATGGCAATGACTTACTAGCACACTCCGGAAGTCATCGATTTCGTCCGATATATACCCGACGACATTTCACACACTTCAGCTCACTCACATCCACACACTGTCACACAGACACATCCATACCATCTTTATCAGTAATGAACGATCTTTTTGCTGCATACCAATGTTATCTACATAATATTACATGACTACAACGAGAACGAGAACGACCCGAAGTGAGATGAAGTGAAGCAACAAAAAAAAATAAATAATCAAAAAAAATATGAGAGGAAACAAGTGGAGAGAATAAAAATTAAAAAATCTTGAATTCAAATAAGAATTAAAAATTATTTCCTATACGATATTGATAAATGATAATGATCATATACACAACTCGATGACTTCAGGCTGTAATTTAATAATGGCTGAGTCTTTCATAGGAAGCCAACTTCACACACAAGAATATTCTATATATACACAATATTTAATACGATAATCGCAGTTGGCTTTTTCTCAATTCACGTAGCCGGATCAACAGCTCTGAACTAATACATACGCAAACGATTTAATAAATAACAAAAAAAGAATAGAGAAAGCAATAAAGAAGAAAAAAAAGAAACACATTTCTTTTTTTTTTCTCATCAAGAAATAAAATATTAAATTAAATTAAAAATGCTTAATGTCATTGAGTATATGCTAATCGTCCCCGTTTCTCAGCGTGATAATAATTTTTCATTCCATTTATTATATTTATTAAATTTGCTTCTACCGATTTTGTTTTTTTTCTTCTTCTTACTTCTTCTTTATACTTATTAAAATTATTAAATCCTGTGTGCGCTGTTGACGATGACAAGTTGCGCGAAGGTTTATTGCGATAATATTAACGTGTCTCTTTTAGAAAAGAGAAAGAAGAAGAAGAAGATGGAAAGAAATGATATTAAGACTCACATTCAATGATGTTTCATAATTTTTTTTTCCATGGCTTTTTATCTATTTATGTGTGGAAACGTTTTAAATCCTGTTTATTATCCCTCAGGGGTGATATGTGCATATTTGGGATGAATTAAAGAGGGATAAAGAGGTGGTGGGGGGAATGTTGGAAAAAGAAAGAAAAACGGGTTGGGGTTTTCTTTGAATGTTTATTTGATTTATATTATGAAGTGATTAATGAGGAGTTTCAAATTGTTTATTCAATGTAGTTGCAAGTTGTTATGTTGATGAATGTTACTGTTTATGTATTTAATTTTTTGCTCTGTTTATAGAATCAGTCTGTTTGTCACTTAGTTCACTATTTATTTATTGTTACGGATAAATTATTCAGCACGAATAGAAGTTTCCTATTATTCGTATTGGTAACTTGGCTTTATAACGGTTAAATGAGACACGCAACATCGATATCGTCATACAAATATGCAGATCTGCTTTGCACTTGCTCTACGTTCATTGGAATTTTATACAGATCGTTACGATTTGCATATTGAGTTGTTAGGGGTAATTTTATGTGATAAATGGAAGGAAAAAAAATGGGGAATGAATAATAAATGAATAACTGAATGATTGATTGGTGATATTTGTCATCAGGTTCTCGAAGATGTCGATGGAATATTAATCGTATTTCTAGGTTATGGTGTTGAGTTTTATTATTTTGAGGTCAAGGATAGCTCAACAGTTTAATGACTACTGAACAAATGATGACGGAATTACGAAACATACCGAACATGAAGGAAAAATGTTTTGTAGGAAATCTGCTCAAAAATTGTCACAGCAATGACCTAACCCCAAAAGTTGAATCTATTTTAGGGAACTTCAAGTGCACGAATTGTTCACACCTCTTTTTGATATTCCATTTAACCAATTTTTCGCTATTATTTAAATCCACATACCAACATATTCAAATTCATCAACAATGTTCATTCTTCATATTCATTGGATGATTTATCAAAGACGACATTCCATTTCTATTTATATTATTCTATGACACGGTAATGCGGAGGGTGAAAATAAATATTTCAATGATGAATAAAACGGAATGCAATGTAATTAAATAGATTGAGATTGAGTTCATTGGTGCATACAGACGTTCGATGAAAAAAAGTCTTTTGACACTTTTGTGCACCAACGGATTATTAAATGCTACCGCGATTTGTGGTCTACGCAGACGTGTCAATACGTTTATGTGTTGTATACACACATAGGACACTGCAAGGTTGTTTAGACAAGCGGAATGCTTGCGCGTGTCACTTATGATTGACATGTATAAACATTTACTTAGTCACCTCAACATAATTTTTATTTTCCTTTTTTGATTCCTTGTCACAAACATCTACAAATATAAAGTTTAGAATATATACATGTACATGTATGTGAATGTGAGAGTATATCTATGTTTATACACTTGAAAATTTATTTTCGGAATGTAAATAGTTGTTGAAACATTTTCCCTTTACATCATCAAGTGTAATGAATTTATTCAAATTTGTCAATTCATTTAGTTTTTTCTCCATTCTCTTCGTTCTTTGTTTAGGCCAATGATGAAATATTTCTTGTGTGTGATTCAATATTCCGGAATGTTTGGCAATGAAACGAATAATCTTCCGATTGATTTTGTAATACTTTCCTTGTACTTGTTCACTCACTCTTATCATCGATTTATTCCTTTGCATTCGAAGAAACATTCGTGGCAATGAATCTTGTGTTTACTTTGGTTGCATCCGATGTGGTTGATATGGAGAAGTTGTTAGATCGATTGTTCACCAGCAACGAATGACCACAAATCTTTGCCTCAATCCGACTTATTCTGCTGATGACAACGTGATAGAACTGAATTCTTCTTGCGTGATGAAATAATTCACACTGAAACATAACCCATAAGTCAATGAAAGATCGTTGGATGAAAAAATTTGGTTATGTAATGCTCGAAAATCGAACAATCGAAAAATGATCATTCTAACCTCACTACAAAACTCAACAAATCGAAATTTTTTTTTCCTCCCTGCTCTTGGTCTTCCACCATTTATCGAAATTTACAGTCCAGTGATCACAAGACACGTTTTAAAACATGAACAAGACACAAACGTGTCCATACAAGCATACATATACACTCTTAACCCATCCAACATTATCTTCCACCAACCCTACGTATGAATCTTATGTATAAATAATCTGAAAATAAATTCTCAGGTAGATCCTAATTAGATAAAATCTCGTTTCCAGACGCCAGACTGATTCGCCACGCTTCTCTCTTTCTCTATACTCACTCTCAACTTCTTTCAATCTCTTCACCTGTATTTCATTTATTTATCTCTTTTTCTTTCTCGATATCATTTTTACATTTATTCACTCACTCAATTTCTTTTCGTCTTTTGCTCACACATAATTATCAATACACAGTTTAAATGTGTGTGCACTATTAATATATTCTCAAGATATTTCAACGGCCACCCAGTCAATTGGTATTTGTGTTCTCAGTGTGTATGTGCACGCGTAATAAACAAATCCACATCGCAAAATTATATCTCAAGTATATTTCAAACTATAACTATCAACTTATACATATGAATAAAATCTCAACACATACACACAGTCAACACGTGTGATATTTGCACTCGATACTATAACTCTGGTATTAACGTGCATTATATATATAGTTTCACAAACAGTTCCTTATAGTTATGGCAATATGGCGACGTTTTTAATCGTTACAAAACGGGTTAAGCAATTTTATTTCTCACATATTTATATCTATAATTCTTCTATCTATTTTATTTATCTCATTTACTAACATTATGTTGGCGTCATGTCTCGGATCATTTTCGCTATGTGACACACAAAGCGGTAAATCCCGCCTCCGCCATTTTAATGATTGCCACTGTCAGAGCGGGAATATTCAAACGGATACTTGGTGCGATATAGTAAAAAGAGAAATAATGGGAGATGAACATAAATGTGACGACTTGACCATACAGGGTCAACAATAAATTTATTTTATGCATGTATATATGTGTGTGGTTGGTGGTTGTCGGCTACTAGAAGAGAATGGTATCTACTGTCGGTGAAGTCGACATGTCGTAAATAGCGTGAACATAACCTGACAAGACAACGATCAACATTGCATATTCAAATTGTTTGTTCATTCTTCTTCTCTCTTTGTCTATTTCTATTATTAAATTATTGCATAAGAACCTAATCGTGTAATATTATATCGTGATATGAAAATTGTTATAAGTCGATAATTAATGTTTATTAGTTGGTATGACGGAGATGTTTGAAAAAAAAAACCTGATAAAAATGGCGTACGCGGGGAATTACCGTGTAATATCGCATGGCAAGACTTTGAACCTTTCATATACCATGACTAATATGTTGGTTTATTACATTTCTGATCTGTTGCGTGTTGAAATTGATTAAAACTCATGATATGTTTTATTTTTTATCGTATTTATTTATATTATCCACTGTGGTTTATTGGTGTGATGATGATTAGATTTGATTAAGTAGAGAGTATTTATACAGTTGAGGTTAAGTATGTAATGATGTCATTTTTAAAAATAGTTTTTTTTTGTTTCCCAGGTGGTTTGGCTATCCGCACTCGTGTGGCCGCGGCTCGTCGCTGCCAATAACGTCACATTGATATCGTTGTCGAGGAAACCAAGAGAACAATCACCACGTGAACAAAGACCACGCTGGTAATCAATTCATTTATATGTTAATTCATTATGTAGGGAATAAACATGACAATTAGCTCAATTTTATTGATTTGAATCATCACGTCGATATTTTCTCCAGGGTATCTACACACGGTGAACACCGACGTCCAATAGGAATGACGTACCGTGAGATACAAGACGTATTGAGAGACGAGGGCGGCAATGAAGGCAGCGCAGTTGATTGCTGTCCAGAAATGGAAGAAATGACCCAACCAGCGGGTGGTAAAAACCGTCAAGGAATGTACGTTGCACTTTATCGTGACGCTGATAACATACAGAGGTTTTATGAGAAGTCCTGCAGACCTGATGTACTCGACAGACCATGTAGATTTATTGATCGAAGATTATTCAATCAATCTAGATGTGTACAGAAATATTCTTATTCATTTGCACTTGTTGAAGCAACAGAAAATATTTCGAGTACGGTAAGTGAGATATCATTGAACTAAATCAATTTTACAGTCTGTCAAAGTCACTGAGATTTATCTATCGATTCATTATTTTATTTTTTCTTGTTCGATGTTTCAATAGGAGAATGATGATACTCTGCATCCAACACGTCATCATAAATACCGATTCCCACGTTTCAGTAATGATTCAGAGTGGGCACTCGATCATATATTGATTAGAAGTGGCTGCGGTTGTGAATTGACGCCAAAGCCGAAGAAAAAACGTTCGGGTGTGAAATCAAAGAAGAGCAAAAGCAAAATGAAAAAATTAAAGGACCATTTGGAATGAGACACTTAGAATATATTAAAACAATGACAATGAAGAAGACAAATAGGCGAAAAATAGAAGTCATTTTGTATTTCTTCCGGTAAACAGAATGTTCATTTACAATATTTCTACCTTTGTTTATTTTTTTTTACTTTTGTTACCAACAACAGTGTTTGAAGAGTCAACTTGCGACTTGTTCAAATCAAGTTCAACTGAGAAGTTGAATTGTATAGACGAAATATCAATTTTTCCAATTTGAAAAAGGTGGACAAGTGAAGAAAATTATTCACGTCTTTCCCCTTTTTCCGTATAAATATGAACATTTCTTCGTCTAAGTACGTCAGTCGAATTCATGCTAATCATATAATCATCGTATTTATTTATCAATGTCTTATCATTTAAAATGTTTATAAAATTTCTTTTTCTTGTATTCCAATTTTCTCTCTATGCTATTGCTTAGGTATAGATTTTCTAACGCGGCCAGTTCACAATTAATTGAGTAACTAGTTAATAGTAAATATCGATTCTTGGAATTAATGTTTGTGTAATGAATGTCATAATTGCTTGATGAAAAAAAAAAAAAAAAGAAAAAGAAAAAGGA
>JABMBR010006449.1:0-59838 GCA_018881525.1 Meteorus sp. PSUC_FEM 10030008
ATATATATATATATGAACATGTGTATATCAACATATATAGATACACATACTTGAGCTCCATTCCTTTGGCATATCAATGAATGTAGAGTTGTGCAACTATTCGTCTCAATTTTTTTTTTTGCTTTTTTTTCTTTACTGCATCTACCACTTTACAGTGTGCATGAAACTTACCATGTGTACTTGGATATGGTTGTATGTGTGTATGTGTGTGTACTAATACATGTGGGTATTTGCACTCATCCTTTACATGCTGTGACTATGATGCTGGCGAGAGTGGCGTTTGTAACACACATATGAATATATATCAGTGTTGGGTTTTTATAAATGTGCAGCCAGTGCATGTGTAGTCTGTTGCGCGCATAATGTAAAAAAAATTGCGTTACTCTTTTGAAGCGGTGAATGTTCGCGCTCGACGTTTTCTATTATGTATAGTGTACAACGTTGAAATTAAAGTTAAAAGGACATTAACCAAAAAAAAAAAACAAGTAGATATTTTTTTTTTTTTCATGGTGTTCAAATGGTCCTTTCTTTGATGAGAGATGAGATTTTTTTAATTTTTCAAGTTTTATTTCATTTAATATTTTTTTCGTGTGTGTGGGTGTTTTTTTTTTCAATGTTGTTGGAACAAAGAGACAGCGTCGCGCAATTATGGAAAAATGTATAAAATGAATTAGAGAGAATGAAAAGAAAATAATCGAGACGTAAAATATTATCGTGTTGTAAGTAAAAGGAGATAGTGCAAGCGTGGAAATGAAAGCGTAGTTAAAGATGACGGTGTAAGATTTTATTCGAGACTGGATCTCGTCATGTATTCGTTTGATTTCCTCGTTCTTTCATTCTTTTTATTTTATTCATTTCTGTAATATCTCATCCTTTCTCTTCCACTTGTATTTTTTTTTCTCTCTGTTACTTTTTGCATTCATAAATGCGTTTCACTCGTTCGCATTTCAACGACTTGTGTACACACATGTACGCCACTTCAATATAAATATCCGTAGATGTATGAGCATGTGAGGTTTATATGCGCAAAGTTTTATCGTTGGAGATTGTTTCGAAAAAGCGTACGTTGTGAAGAGATTTTATCGAGACTGAAGATTTCCGAATCTTTTTCCATTCTCGATTGAGTATGTGATGATTTTTTTTTCTTTATTTTTTTTTTGTGAGTATATGTCGATGTAAATGTATTGTATTTATTATTCGTCAAATTCTGCGATGAAACAGCGTAGGATCGATGGATTTATTGTAAATGCATTTGAGTATGAGGCGGCTTGAATCAAAATCGATTCAATGGATGAGATGATCTAGAACGAATTCCATTGCATATTCAGAGAATCAGTTTTTTAGTACTCGTTCATGTCGAATTGTTTTACATTTCAGTGTAGATTATAAGTTTTAAGTTGAATCAAATTTGTCTTGAACAATAACATCAAATTGTTCTCACAAATCTCTTTATTTCTGCTTTGTATTGAATATTGAATTGTTTATTTTCGTTATGGAATTTTATTTTACCAAAATATTTACCCGTTTTATGTTTTTGTTTGTGTCCGTTTCATTCATTTTTTTTTTATTTCTGAATATCTCAATTCATACGAAAAATTTTGTTGCAATGAAGTAATGTCGAGTGTTGCAATAAAATTAATGCATCCCCAATTCTATCGCAAGTGTCATTTCCACTGTCTATTTAATCCAACTCAATTTTATACAACTGACTCTATCAAAACTATCACGAATAATTAATTCTCTTTATACGTCATATTGTTTCCGTTATTGCTATTATTATACGTATCATTGTTCTAAATTCTGATATGGATTCAACAGCCTTTCACTTAAATTTTATTCCGAATAATTATAAATATTGTGTACACACACGCAAACACGCCGTTCACTATTCCGAATACATTCTCTGACATAAATAATGAAGCGTGCAACTTCGCTATGAGTATATAATAATAAATATTATCATGAACAATGAAAAAGAATGTGTAATAAGTAGAATGGAGGGAGATTGTTGCTCAACATTATCACCAACAAAAATTATTTCAATTCAAGTAATGATCACAAATTTTTTTCCTAATTATTATGCCACATTTACCGACAATTCCGCAGTTTTTAATATTTGTTAATTACAATAAAAAAAAATTTATTACATAGAATTGTGGGGATAAATTGTGAGGTTTTACTGTGAAAAATTCTCTTGAATTTTTGTTTCTTTATGGTTGGATATAAATATCTCAATCACAGTTCATTAATTTTATACCATGACTTTTAGTCTATTGGCTTAGTAATGTTTGATCGTTTTATATCATACTGTAGACTGCAATGTATATATATAGTTTGCGTGTGTTGCGTTGAATGATTTGCTCTTCGACTGTGCGATGCCTCGACCTGGATCTGCACGTTTAACGACCCAGTGAAACTTTTCTGCCAACAATGTATGCATATCTGTGCTTGTTGTGACCTCGGGGCAGGCACGCACGTTGTGCTCTCTGTGTCACCTCCTCCTCTGTCATTAACCATGTGCGCATATGTATATGTTTATGAATGTATATTAATACTTGTGTTAGGTGTTGTAGACAGAAATTGAGTTGAGGTCGTACAAGTGGTGATGATGTATAAGGTAAAATTGTGAGTTTGCTTGTGGAAATGCTCTACTTGCTCCGATATTTTTTTCTGTTTCTTGACAAGGATTTTGCTAAGTTTTCAACAGCCTCTGTATTCAATTCAAATCCTGTAATGTTTGTGTTTGTGTTTGTGTTTGTGTTTGTGTTTGTGTTTGTGTGTGTGTGTGTGTGTGTGTGTGTGTGTGTGTTTGTGAGTGTATAGGCTTGTCGTCAATAAAGTTTTGTGACCGTCGTTTACAGTGCGCACGGCTTACTCATGAGCATCTGGACTATCTGGAGCATGAAACGCGCTTATAAATGGTTGAATCCGATCGAGCAAGATGATCCGTTTGTCGCTTTGCGATTAGAAAGGTGGTGGATATACTTCGTAGTGGGTTTTACTATTCAGCTGGAAATAATATGGGTGTATTATCGTTTTAGAGAAAATTATTTTTGCGCTGGATTAGTCAATGGGATGATTTTGTTGAGGAGATTTAGGTGTTTGTGTCATTGTGGGATATGACAATGTCATGGAGATGGGAAAATTTGTTATTTTTCTTTCTTTTTTCATTGAAAAGTGGAATTAATTGTTTGATATCCCTTTTGACGCATGTACGAAAGGGGTAATTGCTTTGTTGGAATTGTAGGGATGTTATTTCAGGAAAATTTCCTCTTTGGGGATGGAAATTATCTTCAATTGAGTGAAATAATTTTGATGCGAATCTAAATTTGTTTAGTTCTATTAATGGAAGGTCACAGATGGATAAATGAAATATTTTGATGTTTTGTTATGTCTGAATGGACGTGAATTTATATAGAAGTGGCACAATGCAAATATAAAATTGACACGAATTATTTGTGATGACATGGTATGAAGAAGGAATTTTTGATGTTATGCAGATGTTTTGGATAATGAGAAATATTTAATGTTTATGTTGAATAGAGGTTGTGCGTTTGTTAGAGTGGAAGAAGATTCGTCGCACTCGCCGCGTCCAGAATAAGTGAGAGCCATATGGAATAGTTCAGAAGCACACGAAGGACGATGGGGCTTTAGTTATATACATATAAACACATACGTACGACTGTGGACACAAAAGAACGTGCAACAGGTCAGCGGGCGACGCGGCTCAGCGCGCACCTTCGCGTCAACTTCTGCTTGCATGGGATACATGGGTTATTCGTATATATGTGTGTATGCATATGTATTTACAATATACATATATGAATGTTCTGGAGTCAGACGCCTGTGTGAGAATATAATGCATAAGTTCCGTGGTGTTCTCGTTCGCATGCAGTGGTTGAAAAAGATTTTTGTCTGAATGAAATATAATTTTAAACAAAAATATTCTGGATTTTTAATGGACAATTTTATTCTCTTATCATTAACAGGTTATCTAATTTATTTTCTTGTGTGAAAATTGTACTTTTCTTGATGGAATATTATTCAGTTTGATTTTTCGTTCAGCTGGAAGTGTCTTGATGAAGAAAAAGTGGTAGATAGAGCTATGCAAAGTTTTATTGAATGAGAATATTTTTTTTCATTTGTAGTTGATGTTGATTGCAGTTGTAACGCATCAGGGAAGAAAAAATGAATTATTTCATACGATAAGCGATCGCTTCTCTCGCATATCCGGGCATTACTGACTTTCGCGGAATATCAAGTGATGTGTGGGTATATGTTAGTTTATCGATCGAGAGAATTTGTAATGCACATGTGTGCTATCTTGAATTTTATCTGAAAGAGAGCCACATGTAAGCAAGAAATATTTTTTTCTAACACGCTTATTATTTTCAATTTCTTTTACTGGTTCAGTTACTCCTTCAGTTTTTTTTTTTTTTTTTCCTTTCGTTTATTACTTTGCGGGGATTTATGCTTGGCTGTATTCAATAGTTAGGTATAGGTACACAGTGTACTTATTATACTCGTCGATGAAAAGTTCCCTTTGGTTGCACGATACACCTGACAACGGGTATCCAGTCACCGTGACGGCACATCAAGGTTACATGCACGCCCGGTTCAACGCACTTCCTGTCCCTGGATCATTTTCTTTTATATTTGAATCGTTAAGTCATCGTTGAATTGAGAGAAAGAGCAACAGGTCAGGAGTAAAATAGAAGAATGAAGGATATGAGTGCAGGAAGCAAAAAAAATTGTTTGTGTATTGATTTTTATAAATTGAATGGACGTGATGATATGATAGTTGATTGAATTAATTTGATATGTCTGATGTTGGATTGGATCGTATGAGAAGTCAATTAGCCAGGTATTGACTTTGTTGAGAATTTTTTATTTTAAAAAATTACACAAGTGAAAATTATGAATTCACATTCTTTTTTATTTATTGATAATTGATATGTAGAATGTAATATTACACATTGTTGATTGGTTGATTTTTATACTTCTGTGAGTACCTCGATGACTCATTGAATTGTAATTTTACTGTCTGGCAGAGATGTTTATTTTTCTCTATGATCTCATAACTGAATTATTTTTATATATAAACGAATGATAACTATAATATTCCTCTACCAATTGGCATTATGAAGTAGCAAAAAAGTCTGCCGCAGAATTTTATTACTCAACAATAAATAATACGAACTTCATGAAAATTTCATTTGATGGATGCAAAATGATATATCCCAAAATTTTCTCATTACACCACAATGAAATGAATAAAACTATCAATTCAGTATCTTGATTGCCTCTAACCTCAATAATTAAACGTTCATTCTAAAATTTCACTGAAATAAATTTAATAATTCAGCGAATAATTATTCTCCTTGACGAATGCAAGATCAGATAATTTATATTTTCTTTTCTGAGAATGCATAAAAATATTGTGGATAATTGTGAATTTATATACAAATAAAATACCGTTGGATGTAGTGACCCCGTAGAGCAGACACCATGATCTAGAGCTGAACTGATGTATTAATGTCGTACATGATGAACACAATACCGTAAGTCGAGAATGTTAACGAGAGACGTGAAGTGTACATGAGGACTTTTGACCTCTTCTTGCTCGACGATGCTGAAGATAATAATAATAATCACGATGATAATCATCAGAGTAATGATAGAAAATATGCCGCTTCATACCTATGTATATTCTCATTCAATGTTGAATATATATCTGTGTAAAATATAGCGGTTCATTTACCAAGAGTTGTCGATAGTGTGTGCGCTATGTACGACACGCTGCCACCGCTCATTGCACACGATTTCAGTGATGAGGAATAAAATAATGCGCTTTTTCCACTGTACGGTACATAAAATGTGTGTCAATATGGGGAAGGGGAAAAAGAGAGAATGGGTCATGGATGAATGATATTTTTATTACAATCAAGTAATTTTCACTGGTGGACTTTTTTTTTTCATTTTGTGGATATTTGAACAAACAGTGATTTTTCTTGTTTCTCTTTTTTTTCGAAATTCTTTCTCGCGTTGTGATGGAAGTTATGAACAATTGAAGAATGAAAATTGGCTTATTATACAAGAATTGTTTGTATGGAATAAGTAATTCACTAAAATATATGCCGGGTGAAGAAGGATGGTGGACGTGTTGGTTTCTTTGTTTTTGTAATTTATACGCACTCGTGTGGTGGTGTTTTATGTTACGAGCTACGTATGGAGTGGAACGAGGGGTGAAGAGTGTACATTGGTGTTGTAGCAGAAACATGTAGGTCTATAACTGCCTGGTAGATGTAGATTTTATGGAAATCTTTCATCTGAGTTTTTGTTATTCATTTATTATTTTTTATTTCAGCAGTGCTCTTTGATAATTCTTATCTTCATTCTTTCTTTTCGATAAATTTTTTCTTCATTTATTATTGATGTTTTTTTTTTTCGCTCGCTGCAGTATTTGTTTCACATTTTGTGATAGGGCACGTATTTACTTGCAGGCAAAATTGTATCAATGTTAATTGCTCTTAAACAAATTTTGCTGAGAGATAATTTTTTGTGCTTGGATAAAGTGAAGTTTTATTGGTTGAATATTTTGTTGTTTTATTCTCTGACGCACAGACAGTAATGAATTCAGATTGAACAAATATTTTCGTAAATCAGAAGGGGAAATGAAACTGTATTGAGTGGATTTTACGTTCACTTATCCGTTTTTTTTTTTTTTATGTGATTGAATTAAATTACAAAAGTCTCGTCTCTGTAATGTCACACTCGAGTGAATATAATACACGTAACACCTGAATCATCGTGGTGACGCGCGCGCGCACACATAGCACTCAAACTTTTTTTATTCAATTCTCACTTTGCGCAGGTGAAATTTTCCATTGCCATGAACATCGCACCGGATGTGTTACGGCAACATTGTTGTTGAAAATTATTCACGCTTCTGCATCCCCTCGTTCAACATTATTGTATGTTAACAACTTTCACTAGTAACAAATGTATTTGTTATTTCACTTTTTTTTTTCATTCATTCTTTATTATTTCTTCTTTTACAATATTCCTTTCATTTGCGAATGATTTTTCTTATTCACATCAATTTGATGAATTATTTCATTGACAATCCTGATTATTTATTGTGAATTAACTGTCAACAACGATGATAAAATGATGTAAATAAATTGTTTGAAAAATAAATGAAAGAATAATAGAAAGTTATAAAAACGCAGACTTATGTTTCTGTGTGAGTTTTTTTTTTTTTGTGGAAAATTTAATAATTCCGAGGTATCAATTTTATCTTCGTATCGGCCATTTTATTTCTAATAACCAGATAATCAAAGAAAGATATTTTCCATGTTTATCTCATGAAATGAGATCAATGAGAAAATGAAGAATAAAACGGTTGATGAATAAAAAACTTCCAAGTTTATTTTTATCAACTGTTGAAGATCGATGAATGGGAAAAGAAAAACTGAAGAGACGGAGTAAAATAAAAGCGACAGTATGTACAAAACGGGAAAGCGAAGAAAGAAGTAAATGCCATTGCTAACTCTATTTCGAGTAGCAATTTACTTAAGTATATATACAAGTTCTATGTACAATTTCATTGTTGTTGTATGATGAGTCGACTTGGCAGTTTTTCTTTTTTCTACATCATTGATTGACAAAAAGCTCCTTCTGTCGAGTGAATGTTTATAAGTCTAAGACGTACTTATTGTTCTCTTCAATTAATAGAAAAATTCAATTCTGGAATATAATTGGGTACTTCATTTATAATTCATTGATGACAATGGTTGATTGGAGAGGAAAATTTATTTTCTTCAGTAACGGATCTGTTTATAAATTATTTTTTTCGTTCGTTTCCAACTAATTTCGTTTACTGCCAAACTTTGTGAATGTGCATTCAATGAAATGTCCATTAATTTAATCGATTTTTTTTTCCTCTGTTCCAGGTATGTTACCATGAATTTTTCGATGCGAATGTGATATATCTCGTTGCGGTTACTTTGCAACAAAAGTCAAAAGCAAAGAGGAAGAGTGAAAGACTTTTGGGACATTCGTCGACGGAACGATGCAACTCCATGTCTTCCTTCCTGTTTCCGACTTTCTCTTAACATTATACGCGGGAATACGTATATACCCGATAAGTTATAGGGTACGTGCAACTTCAAGGAGATACTTTGCCCAAGACATTGCTTGAAGATTGATGGGGGGGGTTGGCAAAAGGGATAGGGTGAGATGGGAGAGTTGGAAGGAGTGTTTGAATGCTCACAAAGTCTTTGAACGCTTCTTCGAAAGTTTAAATGTTTGCCCTTGATTCATTTTCGTTTTCCAACTCGTTCACTTCTGTAAGATTCTCTTTATATAATGGAAGTAGATAGAAAAAAAAAAAAATAGTCGTAGTTTATATTAGTTTATTACAGACATGATGTGTTAGTTATTTTGTTGAGAAATTGTTTGAAGTTGTAGTCATAATTAGTTGAGTTATTCATAGTGGAATTATTGTTGTGTTATTTTTTTTTTTTTTTTTTTCTAAATGCAAAGAGTTTTGTGAGTTAGAATATTTGTTGAGTACATTTGTGACTTCAAAAGATAATTAAGGTCGAACAGATATTGAAGAAGTGAATGGAATTAATTAGGAATGAGCTGTGAATGTAAGTTCACAAAGTGAGTCAATTAGGTGCACTGAATTTATGAAAGAATTTTTATGTTCGTATTTGTAACCATTTTATCCCCGTCGTAAAAATATTTTTTCTAAAAAATTTTACGACTCGAGGTATTTTATGTTGAACACTTCTTGAGATTTAAAAGTGTGAAATTTCTATTGAATTTTTCGTGAATTGTTTGAACTCCATATTTTTTCTTTCTCAATTCATCTGCAGTGTAATAACTGGAATTTAGTCAAGTCAAATATCCACAAATATATAATTCAAGAGAATAATCAATGTGTTATCAGATATTTATTTCGTATTATTGTCGCTGAAGTACTCAAGTTTCATCAAAGTTATCGAGAGAATTGGAGTGAAAATAGATATTGTAAACTATAGCACGACGTATACGATACACAATTTAAGAAAAGTCGTGAATTCTCTATAATCGTATTGTTTTTCTCCCCTTATGACACAAGATGAATAACCATTTGAAAGAGAAAATGCGATGAAATATAAAATATTAACGATAAGATGAGAATGGAATGAAAGAAGGTAAAATCCAATGGAATTTTCTTCATACTTGAGATTAAATAGTATTATACGATATGGAACACATTTCATTGGCTTTTTCATTTTTTGATCCCCTATTATATTCTCTTGCTACTTGAAAAATAGAAAGTACCTCTTCTATATTATATATATCTGTGCACTCAAGTGCTTATGCGGCATATACACAGCGAAAAGTTATACGCGAGAGAAAGCTACCTGCACTAGAGCCATTTTATTTTTCATTTATTTTGTCCCAATTACTATTATGATTATAAGTACTCTCGTTTCATTTTTATTTCCCTTTTAATTCGTATGAAAAATGTAGCTGCGTGAATTTTCACCGTATTCTTTCATCATATTGTGTCATTCAACTCTCATTTGTAATACTTTGACATACAGAAATATTCATGTTGTGACAATTCGCCACAATTCTTTCGGTATTTTTATTTTTGTTTCCACGTTCCATCCACTTGATCACGAAAATGAAGGGGCGGGTGAAAAGATTGATTGCATTGAATACGTTGATGTGTTATGTAGTCGATTGACCAATACCTGAAGAGAATGCGCATAAATTCGACTGGAAAATTTCCACGCTCCGCAAAATATCCGATACGATTTCCCTCCGGATTCACCAATACATGAAAGCCAACATATATTACATCTCTTATTCGTTGCATCCAACAGCATAGTCAATTCCATTAGTGCCAAGTTTGCATGTTGGTGTCTGATGATGCCATTGATTATCATGCTGGTGTTGGGGTTGTGGTAGATGTGAAGAGGAGCAAAATAATGTGAAGGGCTTATCGATTTCATGTTGATGAAAATAGGTACAGAATAGATATTCTGGTAAATTGTATTTTGATGATAGAACCAATGCGGTAGTAACGTGGGTAACACCTGTGTTTTTCACACGAATTTATATTCACATTTGTGTCGCATAACAACGACATTATCTCTAGATGTATCTGTAATACATGTCTGTAAATTCATTCCTCTTCACTTTCACGTGAATTGTGACAACTCGCTAATGAGTTTTCGTCCCATATATTCTACCCGTTCGTTAATGTAATATCAACGTTGCTCAACATCGTAATATCATAGTGCACGTTAAATATTATCCACAGTATTCACATATTGATCGATTGAGAATTTATTTGGTGGTTTGTATGGTGATAACAAATTACTGCTATAGAAACCACTGAAATAATATCTGGTGGCAATAATACAGTTGTGCATTAGTAAAATAGTTCACATTACAATAGTTTGAGTATTTTATTTTATTTTTTATGAAAAATATAAAATTTTTGTACGGTGAATGAAATTTATTTGACACTTTGAATATTCAACTTTCATCGAATCAATTGCTAATGATGGAGGGAGATATTTTTGTATCGAGATTGTGCAAAGTTTCATATGTTGAATAATTTTGATGAATCGTCGTTATTCAGTTTATTATATTTAATTTGATAGTTGGTAGTTTATATTGATTTATCAAATTATTTAATTTGTTTATATGAGCGTGACAATTAATTTTGTCCAATAATTAATCTCGAAATGTCATCAATTTATATTTCCTGTTTGATGTAATTAACAATTATATATAGGATTTATGTGTGCGCATGTTGGATGATAACGAGTTAAATTGTCCAATGGATAAGTGAAATGTGTTATATAGTTATAAACGAGGAAACATTGGAATTTGACAGGGTATAAGAGATGGTATGAGAGGGATGAGCAATTTGATTAAATCAAACTGTTCCTGTTGTCGTTATATCTACTCACGGGTCCGCATCAAGTCCTTTCAATTCTCGTAATGTCCGCATTGGCAACTGGAGCACGTATTGACTTAGATAATTGGAATTTAACCTTCGCCCAGTTCATTATCAGTATTGTATGGGTGGAATGTTTCGGTGAAAGTTTGCGTTCGTGGTCAACTTTCGTAAAATTTTAATTTGTTTCATCATTTCTGTTCTTGTGGAATATAACAAGAAAATTATTTTACTTTTGATATTGAAAGGACAATAAATATTGTTGAGTTGGTTGAAAATTTATTGTAGATACCGTCGATTTTTGTCATTTGGAATTTTAGTTGTTCGATAAAATTCTCTGTTGACAAATTTTTTTATTTTACTGCTTTGATATTGAGGAACTTGGTACATTCATCAATTGACATTATTCCTTCTATGTTCGAATGTAATTTATCAATGACATGTCAATTTTCCGCATTAAAATCTGTCGTTACAAAAGGTGACAAAACACCTATGTGATATATATGAATAGTATTTATGTCTGCGCAATCCAGGAATTAAATTCAAGCGAAACAAATGAGCCGTTTCAACATAGGGATATAACACAGGCACACATTTATGTATACAATTCATACATTTACCAAGGATAAACTCGATCAATCATTCACCCCAAAGTCGCGTCTCTTTCAAATGTCATCGAGTCTTATTATTCTGCTGTGCAATACGTACGATCAATTATGTACTGAATTGATGGGGTGAAGGTGGAATGAATTCACCCTCTAAGGTATTACCTTTATTCAATGTTCGTATACACCCCAATAATGGTTATTCCACACACCCTGATAATATTTGGTTGAATATAAAATAATAATTCACCATAAAATACATTTCTTCATTTCATTTTATATAATATAAATCATTGCATTCAAATCCTGTAACACCACCCTATAATTGTTATATCATGGTGTATTAAAATGTTGAATGACACAATAGTCAGCGCGAAAATTATGAAAAGTAATCAAAGCTGAATAATTTTTGTTCACAGTAGGAAATAATTCAATACAAATCATCAATTAAACAGCGACACATTACCAAAATCCATCTCACATTTGATGTCTCATTATTTCTCTTCTTTCTCTCTCTCTCTCTCACTCTCTCTCACTCTCTAATTTATTATTTATAAAATATTTTCAATGAAAATTAATTACGAAGTTGTTGTTAAAAATAAATCACCACCTTATCAATCGATCACATGAATTTGCAAACTTATCAAGTCGACAAATAACAAACTACTGACGATACATTATTCAACGTGATTACATCGTGAATAAACCAATGTAGTGACATAATTTAATATCTACATATTTGTTCTTCTCTTATATACAATTGCGCGCGTCATTTAATTCACGATATAGAATTACATATTGACAATAAATAAATTCATACAGCATATTGAATAAACAGAACAGTCAATAAATAGTCCAGGGCCAATTGTACCAATAATCTAATGAATTAATATGGTTCATTGGCGTCATCCGTCTCCTCTTACATTTATACACAATAACATATGAATATATATATACGCGTGTGTATGTGTGTGTGTGTGTGTGTGTGTGTGTGTGTGTGTGTGTGTGTGTGTGTGTTTATATAAATTTTTTCCGTTGATTAAGCTCGTTCATGGAGCGAAAAATGTGTTCAAACCGTTAGGTTTATATTGCATTATGGCTATTCAACGTAATGCCCGCAAGATACGTTTATTAACATCGTGACTAAACATTATCGTTGATCGTTCCGTTCAGTAAATTCAACGTGCAAACAGTTTCAGGGGAATTTCGTTGAAAATTGAATCTTTAGTATATGCATAGAGGAATATTTATGTGTATAGATATTGAATATTTGTGTTATGTATGTTGAATAGTCGCCAGTAAGTATAGTGATGTGGAAGCCGAGCTATATTACATGCGTTGGGTGGATATATCGATACACAAACAACAAACTGATGTGTTTGTGCTAACCAATACGATGTTCCACAATGGTTGGTGTATATATATTCGTGTTTGGTGCGTTGGGACGCCATGAGCATGCTTGCTCAAGCTTATTTATCAACGACACGACGTCGTTCCACAGTCACTGCTACCAAGTGCATGGATTAATCAAGAAGGGTGGTTAGTGATGTGTGTTGCATATACGTAAATATATAGATGTGTCTGCAATCTGTTTTGTACGGTTATGAGAGAGACATTTCTTATTGAGTGAAGAAAATATTACTGTTAGATTATATTTTGATACTTTTGTTTTATCTGTTGTTTGGTAATTGTCTGGTGAGATAAAAATGGAGTAGATGTTGATGGTTGATGACTAGGGGAACAATTGCTGATGACTGGTTTATTTATTGATGTGTTGATTGGATGGGTGTTTTTGTAATTAGGATTGTGAAAGTTGATGATGCAATGTCGAACGTTGATTGTTGTGGTGGAGTTTATTTTATTTCAGTTGGATTATTTTAATGGGGGATTGATGGAGATTGAAGCGAAATTGATTGTGGTGATTGGAATTTGTTTGTTTGAGAGGTTTTATGATATTTTTTGTCATTATTGTCAAGTCTTGGAATTTATGTCAAAGGAAAATCACGAAGAGGAATAAATTAATTTCACTTATTGTTTTGTACGTTGCTTTCGAGAAATTTGAAGTTAATGAAGGAGTTATATTTGCTGTATGGTCTCGAGTGTACTGTGACTTTGGTGTGTGGCTATTGCAATTTATGGGGGAAAACCTCTGCCATTAACTAGTTTTAAGCTTGGTAAATGGTGCGACCAGGATATAGTGTCCTGTTAACTATATGTGCGAGAAATTGTTTCAGAACGAAAGTAAGAGACTGAGTGAGTAAGCTACAGTACCGCTGTAACACATTGACATATATACACACATGATATTTATTTTATATACTATATAGAAACGAATAAAGTGAAGATGTACGTGCGTGTCCTGATGCTTTCACACAAAGATATATTTTCAACTTAAGTACACAACATCCAATAAATAAACTTTCGTGATAACTATCTTCTTACAATTTTCCTTTCATCCACATTTTCTTGTATTTATGTATGAGCTTGTGGAGTTTATATAAAAATAGCATTTGTAATTATGTAACTTCAAAGAAATAACTGAATGAGAAAAATTGTCTCTGTGCTGTGCATTTTCAACGTGAGGGAGAAAAAACACCATCACGCTCTAGTTAATTCCCAATGCAATTTTTCTTTCATATATTAATTATTTATATGTCTATATGTTTTTTCTCACTCGCTGTTGAGACAAATAAGAAGAAAAGAAAAATAAATTATTAACATAAATTCATCAAATGTTAAAATGTTTCATGAAGAAGTTCACGACGAGAAGAGAAAAGACGGGGTGATGGTTTTTTTTTATTTATTTATTTCTCTTTTTTTTCTTTTCCATCCTGTTTTTACTTTACTATGAACAAAATGCCTGTGTCTACATCGCGAGTAATTTATGGGGGTTAATTTTCTACGAGGTATGTTATTAAGAAAAAAAAAAAAAAAAGCTCTGTAAGCTGCGTTATATGAATTACGACGATGATTGCACATGCATTAGCTAATTATAAAAATGGAATAATAAATAGTGGGAGTGGAGGAGAATAAGTGAAGGGCAATGTAATAAAAATGTGCAATATGCGAAATTATATCTCCAGGGATTTTTTTCTCTTCAAGAAAAAATTGTCATTTATAAGTGATACACCCAAGTGCACCGCAATATTCATCATGAAGTGTATGGAGTGCGATCGAGCGTGTCACGTACAGAAACCTCGACGTCTCTGGTGTGTAGACATCAACATATATATAGATGTATTTATATATATATATATACTTGCGAAGTTGGTCTCTATCGTCATTTTGACATTGTCGAATTGAACAGATGAAATGGAGGTGTGAAACGGAATCGAGTGGTTTCCGTCCAAGTTCTCATTCATCAACCTCCATGCATCAATGATCGTAATGTATAACATTATATGTGTAGATAATAGATAATGGTTACGTCGACGTAGTACATCTCAAAGTGTATTTACAATTTAGCATTCTATCACAATATACATAACATGTATTCACCAAGTGTTGACAATTGTCAGTTTTGTGGACAATTGTTACTGTCCCATTTAATCCCTCGTGCATATGAATTTATGTATGTACAGTCGTCGTGTATTCACTAGCAGATGTCTTTGTTGACGTCATCAAACTACTGCAGTCTTGAGAATGAATTTCATATTTATTCGAGAATACTTGAGAAGTATTTTATGTTTAAATATCGTGTTGTTTAGAGTTCATGAGGGTGGATTTAGGTTAATATTTTATTTTTAGTCGACTGACAATGTTTTGGATTTGGATTTAATTTGTTCTTGGAAATTAGGGGGATGAAAAATATAAATTTGTGTAAATATAAAAATATTTTCTTGACTGTGATGAAAAGATGGAATTTTATTTAACGGATTTGATTGTGAAGATGACAGCTATTTACCTCGTACTTACGTAATGTTTGTTATTAATTTTTATCTTATGTTGATGTGTGAATGCTTGGATTGATATCCGACGATGTTAGTCAGTGAATGATAAAGTAGTGAATCACTTTATACAATCTTGACTCATTGTCACATTACGATTAGACGATTGCGATTGTATACTTGTACAAACGTGGATGTATTTATATCATCGTGCCATGTCTCATAGGAGCGATTTATTCATTGCGATAGCGAGTGGAGGAGGGTTGAAAGTTATATTTGATATTGGGTGATATGCTCTTGCTGATAAATTTCATTTGGTTCATTTAATCGCAATGTGAATGTGTATACATGGCATTGCACTCGGTACTTGAGACAACGGAATACAACGAAATTCATGGACTATTGTGATGTGTATGTGTGTTTGTGTTTGTTTGGATATATCTTATGAAAAGGGGCGGCTACGAATAAATGACGTGCGTATTCAGGGTGGATAGTGGAGCATGAAATGACATAATGGAGTATGGCATAGAGGGTGATTGGTCCGATTGAGACATGACCTCATTCGCTTGCTCCTTCGCACAGAATTACGACTGTGTTTATGTATATATGTGTTTGTGTGTTTGTTGATGCAGATAGAAAAAATGATGGAGAATGTTTTTTGCAATTTCGTGTAAACATAAATAACATAACGATGGATGATGAGAACTTTATTTGTTTATTAAATTTAAGATGTTGGAGAATATCTCGTTGATTGTAAAGATTGAAATGGAATTAAATTAATTTGTGGAATGTTATTGACATTGATGTGGAGGGGAGAGGAATGGTTTTACGAATGTGAATTTTGGATAATGGAAATGGAAAATTAAAATGAATGGGGTAACAATTGGAAGGATATTTTATTCATTTGTGAATCAGTGAGATGTAAAGAAATTTTATTCATGACAAGCACAATGCAAATAATTTCGCATGAGTGAACATCAAATGTATTCATTCTGTTGGTCATTTCGCCATCAAACTGTATGAGATAAAAAGCGGATAGAGCTAGCGTGAAGAGTGACATTTGGACATTGATTGTTGGATGAAAATTCACGACAATCTCTGCTGTACATTGTACATACGTATTAGTGACAAGTCGTGACCTGTCTAAATAGTGCTAATCACATTAGAGAAATTATGCGACAGGTGACAATGAACTTATACGCTATGAATACTGACGATGTTGTCTCGAGACAATCTCCAGTCCGCGTTTAATTTATAGAGATGAATGTTTCGTGTATTGTGGGATATTTTCGTTGTGTATAGTGACACATGTGCATGAAATGGCAGATAATGTCAATCAACAGTGCATTTGTGTATCTATGAACTGGCTCAAAAAGTCTTTCGTCCCACTTGAAAATCTTTCGGCCCACATGAAATTCAATTTGTGACAATTTGTATGCAATCACACCCACACAATTATTTCAATTTGAATTTAATTTTCTTTTTAATTGATTCAACTTGTGTTGTAGATGTTGTGGAAGATTAATATTTGATGAATGGGAGAATTTATGAGTCATTGTTAATTCGAGGTATTGCATTGTTGTGAAAAATTATACTGGGATTGAATTGGAATGTAATTGTTGATGAGTAATTTATAATTATTTGTAACGAGTATTATTGATGTATGTGGAAACTTATGGTTTTAATATTCAATTATTGTTTTTTTCTACATACAATTTCAATATTTGTATTACAGAGATTATTGTGGAATCCCTTTCCTGTTTTTCATTATTTAATCGAAGTAAATAATCGTGTGATATCATAAATGTAAAAATCCGGGGTGTACATTTACGAAATTTCTTTTCATGAGTTTATTCGCAATTTAACTTTATTTCATCTTCAACATTTTCTATATAAAACGATATGAAAAATAACCGAATTCCTCGGATCATCATCGTATTATTTCTCACCAATGTTACAAAATTAAATAATAACTTGTGGTGCAATATTTAATGATCATCATGGTAGTTTCGACCATACAATGTCTATTACATTAGCGTCTTTTCTAACTATAACATAAATTACGCGTAACGATGTTAAGTAGAGCACGTGTATAGATATGTTTATATACAGATATAGAGAAGAAGGTATTAGAAAAAATGTGCATCGTGTTTTCTACACGGAAAAACAAACTCGGAGTAGAATGATGTAAAAAAAAAATTCTGAACGAAATAAAAATAGGATAGGTGAACGGGGAAGAAACAGGGTGATGAGTAAGAAAAAGCTGCTGGTAACTCGTCATTGAAGTAAAAGACAATTACACTCACCCCCTATTATATTTTCTTTTTTTTGTCACGCATTTGCGATGTGGTTTGGACGTATATCGGTTGATTTTGTCTTACAAAAGAAATGACAAAGGTGAAAATAGAGATAATAGAAATGAATATGGAGATAGAGTAAATGACCACGTGCGCTGCTATGAGAAAAATACGTTGCGGAATACGTTTAATAGACATGAGGCCGACGGGATTACGCGTCGTTATGCGATACGCCGTACTCACAACCTGCATTTCGTTGGCGGCACACCAGAGGGAGTATGATGGTGTGCTTGCGGCAAATCTGAATCCCACACAGCCATATACACCCGTGGTATTCTATTACATACTCACTGTATGTACTTAGTTGTATCGGAATTCTAACACGTCGCAATGTCAGCTGATATTCCTATAAAGAATAGTTTGTGTGTACTTTTGTATTGCGGCCAATTTGCTTTCAGTATTGTAAACGAAAGAAAGAAAGAAAAAAAGAAGGGAATAATTCATTTACCGATGAACATTTCTATTGAGTTGTAAAAATCTATAATCGATATTGGGGTTGTGAGCATGAGTGAACGAAGAGAGAAATAATTTTTATTTCAATTTTATTTTTCTGATTATTTGTGGGTTGTTTCCAGATTGACCTATATTGGAATTTATGCATTAATATTTATTTTATTGCAATAGATTTGATCAATAAAAATTCTTATCTCGAGAATGTGCGAAGATGTTTGTTGTCTCGTTATTTTTTGTATACATTCAGGGGTGGAGATTGTTATTTACGAGGGTATTCGAGAGACTCTGTTGACATGGTTTGTCGTGATTCAACAGTGAATGGTGCAACATCAAGTGCGATATTGATTTCCGTATTTTTCTCAATTAAGTCACACTGATCTGTGATAATTGAAAAAAAATACTGAAATTGATGAGATTTTCTTTAGAGACTCCATTCGTTTCGATTTATTTGTTCTTTGTTGGAACAAAATGTCAGCGGTTCTCATTGCACGGTTTCATTCTGTAAATATTTATCGAATGAACAAAAAGTGCTACGAAAATTTGGATTTTGTGATGATAATGATGATGTTGATTGTGAGATTGTTTTGAAGTAAATGAACAATGAGAATCTGACAAAAGTTTGGAGGTGCGTGTGCAGAGAGAGAGTTGGTAGGAGGAAAATGATCCAAAACTTACGTAAGGTGGATGGCGGTTAAAGTGACGGAGACAGAGAGTTTGGTGCTATATAGTTCACTGCATTTGCGAGCTATATATATGGAATACACATGACAGAGAATTGGAGAGAAGTGAGCTCAGCCAAATATGATGGAGGGGAATGTTGGAGGTTGCGGAGTTTTGCTCAAGTAAGAACACCACACTCGCGACGATGTTCAAGTGATACACCAGAACCTCCCACTCTCAACTATATATTTACACATACACTCACAGTGTCACCAACACTAACGTGAAGATGGATAACTGAGAGTTCGAGTGAGCGAAATGAGAACACGAAGTGAAGTGGAGAAGAATGAGGGAGAGAGAGAAAGCTCCTTTGAACGGTGTTACCTCAAGACAAAGCCATAGTTCCCGCATTGTCCGGACCAAACCAAGCAAATCAACCACTCTTGGGTTGTCCTCGCTCTCTTGCTCTTTCTTTATCTATGTATATATCTCAGTTTGGTTTGCTTTTGTACACCTGCGCACGGGCGCGCAAGCCATTTAGCGCAATTCACATCCTTTCATATCGCACTCGCTCTTGCGATGTTCTCTTTAACTCTCTATCTCTCTACACCTTTATCTTTCAACCGACGAAAGCAGACCATGGCCCTTGAAAGCATCACCATTCAATGGTTATATCTATACTCACTCATTCAGTTGTGGGTTGATGTATGTATTATGTGTTTGGGTTGGAGCAAAAATTATGGAGAGGTTGAGAGTAGGAATTGTCAATGGGCACATTGTACGGTTGATTACTGATCTATCATTTTTAGTTTATTTTTTTTTAAGCAGTTGCTGGTGTTGATGGGGATGTGTGTTATGTGGTTGTGATGGAGAATGTAGTGGTGATTATGGATAGAACATTGGGTGATGATTGGCAGGTGGGAGATGATGTGGGATTATACGATGAGAGAGGGTTGTATGTTACATTGGATTTTCTGATTTTGAGATTTTGATGGAATTGATGGATGTGGTGGACAGTAGAGAAATTTCGATGGTTCCATTTATACGAATAATTCTTGATTGAAATTGTTGTGAATGGTTTGACTCGAACCTGCAAATTCTTTTTTTTTTTTTTTTTTTGATGATGGTATTTTGTTTTGAGAGAATGTTAGGTCTGGAATGAACACGAAATGTCACAGTGAGAACCTGAAAGTTTAATAATTTATAATCATTTGACCACGTGCAGATAATTATTGTGTGTGTTAAACAAATTTTCTGAATTATATTAAAAAGTTTAACTTTAATTTAATCAAAATGGTAAAGCAAAAGTTATGCAAGTTACATTAGAATAGTGAAATGTTTTTTAGTATAATTCTTAGATACGAGTACAAAATATTCTTCGAAGATTACTAATTCTATTTGCGTACTTTTGTTAATTATTCCACATTTTCTCATTCTATTTTCTACGTTGCAGTTTGCTATACATATTATTGTTGTTGTGGCATTATTTACTCAACTCATATCCACTGTTTGTGCCTTTTTATTTTCACATTTACATAAATAGCAATACAGTGAACAGCATTTGGATTAAATTTCAATTGATTTGCTAATGCAAATACTTGAATTTTTCGATATAACTTGGATGTTATGGAGACAATGCGTAATGATAATATTAAAAATATCGAATGCAAGGTTAATTATTTATTAAGTGAATTGATATAAAATATTTGATAGTCAATTGGTTGATAATACAAATTTTCATAAACAAACTGATTCAATTTAAACGTAAACATTTCTATCTACCACACTGTTTATAAACCAGACATTTACATGCTCCAGGTTTATTTGTTATTTACATAAAGTGTAAATTGTCACTATTTATACATTCGGTATTAGGTTGAGTCGTGCAGGTATGCGAATGACACTGACGATTCGAGTTTTGAGTTAATGTGCCAGTATATTTACTTGACGATACGTTCACCATTGAATGTATCTGCGTTTTCACTCATGTGCAAGCTTTGTATATTCACATTGCATATACTTATGTATATCCATACGTGATGCGAATGTTATGCGTAATTGGAGTTGCAACTGAACGCACGAAATATATATGGATTTACTTGTGTTTATGGTGTTATACAAATATCCATAATGATGACAGTGCGCACATGATACAGACAACGTAGAAATAAAGATGGTGAATTTACAGAGAGAGGTGTTGTGTAGTCACGAAGAGGTGTTTTGTGGATGGGTAAATTCCAACATTGAAACGAGGTCGATATGTTTAGAGTGAACGTGAGTTTTGTGCGTTATGTATAAATTGCAAATACCAATTCGTGATATTGACATCTGTGAATATCTATTGGATATTCAATATTGAAGTGTGCACAGACTCAGTGAAAGTATTGTTGCATTTTTTTTTATTCAGTGATGAATTTTGAGTTGAGATCGATATTGTTATCATGTGATTGGTCAGACGAATTTTCTTATTTTAATATTCTGATCTTCGAACAGATTATTGATTTGAGGGAACTTTGGATTGCAGGTTATTAGATGAAAGGATTCGTGAAGAGGAATGTTGGATTGAGAAACTGTTGTTTTGGAATGCGGTGAAATTTTGTGGTTTTGTATTGCCTTTGGTTGTGTACAGCACATTCCTGATGAGAAATATTTTATTTATAATTGGATTATTCAAACAAATGAAGTTTTTTTCGACGATAATGATATTATTGGGTGTTTTTTGATGTTTAATATCGTTTACTTGATGAATAAAATATTACGACTCCTTATTTAAACTTTGGTACTGAATCAACACGTGAGAAGTTATGAGCAATAAAATTTTATTCATGGGGTATCAGGGTGTTTTGTCCTATTTATCATTCAAATATGGATAAATGTAATAAAATTGTCTCCATTCTTTTTCTTCTCATTCGTCATTTTTTTTTTCTTTCCAAACACATATACATATATTAACATGTTGTAGTGAAATCTCTTTGGCTTTAGTGTCGAGGCGAGAATTTTATATTTTTTGATTTTTGCAAAGTTTGCAAGTAAGTATCCCATTTATATTTTTGTTGGACAAAGTTTCAGCCAACAAGGTAGCATTCTGTGCAATACAATGTTTGCAATGTTCTTGGTATAAGAATGAAGAAAAAAATATAGAAAAGGGGGGTGAAAAGAGAGAGAGGAAAAAAAAATGTGTGGAGCATCTTCGACTGTCAGCTGCAACGTGTGAACTACTAAAGTTTTCACATTAGGCGGGGGCTCTTTGCCTGTTAGTATTGGTTGTTGTATATACGACAGTTTTCCATGTGTACATGCACTGAGTGGGGATGAATAGATGGATTCACGTTGTGGAGAGTGGCCTATGTTGGTCCATTGCAATACTGGTACAACATACGTGAACTTGTATGGAGTTTGTGAACTTGTATGGGCGCGTTTATGCTCAGGGATTTTGTGACATTTATTCTTTGTATTATCTTGAGCCATCTCATTCGGTGTAGAGTTTGATGACGTTTGTTTTTCAGGTTTATGTGATGGTATATGACATGAGATGGCTGTTGATGTAGTTGTAAAATAACGATAAAATGTGTAATGTTTCAATACAGTTCACATTAAATTGCAGCTGTTCATTATGGGGCGTTGTGTAAGTACGTGGTGATATGTACATGTTAGGTATATGGATCAAAGACAAGAGAGCAAGGGAAGACGTATTATATGATCTCTGTATGATGAACATCTGCAAATAGCTAAAGGGCACATGGCAGTACCATCAAGTACATACGTGCTCGTATCGTAGATAGAACTCAACTGTGTCACTGAGATTTCAAATTGTTGAGAAAATCACCTCCGGCAATTAACTAACAAACGTCTGCAGTTGAATATTTTATTTTGATATATTAAATAATTATTTTTACTGTCCTTTCACTTTGCATTGTTGCAGCAATGTAAATTATTTATGCAATGACACATCAATTTTCATCATTGTCTTTCATGAGTTGTGAAATGAGAAGTATTGGAACATGACAATTTGTGTGAATTATCATGAATTGTTTTTTTTTCTGTGCAATTCTATTATTTGTTTTGCGATGGTGAGAATTATCAGCATGTGATCAGATAAATTTTTCAAATTATTTCGACACTTTGAGTGATGCTGAGAATAATTTTACCATTCATTATGAAGTGTTTTAACCCGAGTTTGAAGTGCATCAAGTCTTATTTGGCCTTTGTGTTCCAATATTCCGTTGGTTCTTGTTGAATCCAAATCATTCCAATGACAAAAGTAGTTGCCATAGATAAATTGAATTTCAAATTGGAATAATTGAATTCAAATGATATTAGTTGTCATTTTCTCATGCGTGAAATTCCTCTTGACATAAATATTTAGGAATTGCAAATTCAAATTCGATACGATCAGAATCGATCAAATCGAATATGAATAAATACGCATAAATTCCAAACTAAATTTCATGCCAAACATTGAATTAACTCGAGAGTTGTGTATTCAATTGCAACGCTCCATATTGAAATGAATATTCATACAACGTTTTATTATAGACTTACACAGATGTATATCCACATTGCGAATGTAAAACTATCCGAGCAATCAGCAACATGTTCGACCAAAAATTTTTTTTATCTTTTTATTTATGAAATAAATCCACATTCAACATATGGTCGCTGTTGGAATCAACGCAATACTCTGAATATATTCGATATTGCTGAAGATATGGACAGAAGGATCAATAAATATTGAGGGCGATGTAAGTGTGCGTTAAAAAATGTATAAAATGTACACACAGAGTCTTAGTAATGGTTAACATAGATATGGAACAGTCAATTGATGATACTGTGCATGCAGCAATATATTGAGCCACTGCTTCTCGCACATGGTAAATTTTATACGTCATGAGCCACTGTGCATATACATACATCAGTATATATAGATATTGTGTGTGTATATTATATATTGGAAATCGCGAAATTGATCAATTCATTTTTATTTCTCTGGCTATTTTTTTTTTTTTTTTGGTTCAGTTCGTACTTTGGCGTATGTGTTACGCCGCAACGCCCTCACGGATTTTCTCGTTTTCTAAAATATCTGCAATATGTATGGATGTGTATATGTGTATTTATATGCGTGTACATGCTGATATAGATATACAAATTTATCTAAACGATATATCGCTGATGTTGCAATAACATCGGGAAGCATTTTCCTGTCGAGATTTATTGACCGCACGAGACGTATGCGCTCTGTAACTCCACTGAATATATTACACAAAGTTAAATTATTACGAGATTTAAATAGATATATTTATTCATTTATTTATTTGCGTGTTCATTTATTTCCATTTTTTTTTTTTTTTTTTTTTTTTCCGTTTACGTTTATGCTCTCACGAATCAGTTTTCAACGTGGTGATAGATATTTTTATTATAATTTTTTGTGTGATTGATGTTCGTTTTGGATGTCATGAGGAATTGAATTTTAATTTTTGATCCCATGAAAGTGATTGCTGTGGTGATTCCTGTGTATAAACTGGAAAAATTTATCATTTTTTCCCCCTAATCCGTGGAAATCGTAATTTTTATTCATCAATTATAATAAATTGCGAATTATTTTGGATTTGGTATGATTGATGATTATGTTTTTAATGGATAAAATTATTTCGAATATTTAATTAATATTCCATTGGAAAATTTGTGCGCTTTGATGAAAAACCTTTTTTTTTCATTTTCGCTTCTCGATATTGTAATAATTCTGATTATTCATATCAAATATGAATACAACAATAATTATTATTACAACATGTATAATAAAATGTACAGGGGATTTATGTTGCAATCATTTCCGCAATGTGACTCATTCACAATGTTTCTTCCACACAAGTAGGCATTAAACATTCTCGAAATTGTAGATAAGTATTATCCATCAAAGATAAAACCCTGCCGCTCAAGATAGAGATAATAAACGAAATCCGAGATACCTATACACACACACACAAACGTACATAAATTCATATATGTGAAAGTTTTATATCTCTTGTTTTATCAGAAATGGCAACGGCTATGACACAACGTCAACGATACTAAAACAATGCCAGTAATGACAATTACCCAGGAAGAAAAGGAAAAGGGAGTGAGAGAGGAAGGGTGGAAGGAGAAAAAAAACATAATATAACGTTACGATTTACGACCATTATTACGTTCCTGACTATCTCACTGCTATGACTTCCTATCTTACTCTCACGCTGAAATATCTCTTGGTTCTCTCATTCTTTCGTTTGTAAAATACGCAATGTCTCGCTTACACTCACAGTGTGTTCGCTTGTTGGTGGCAATGTGCGCACCGCGTGAGTACGCGCAGCCTCTCCCTCCTTCCGGTGGCGGTAGCTTCCTCTTTTATTTCACTGGTCTCTCTCGATTCTCAACGTTAACGGACATGTATTTTATTCACATATATTGGATATGAACTATTTTTGTATGTTTATGTGTCTTTGTATTTAGATATTTGTGATGTAAATGTGTGTGGTTGTATCGCTGCATTAGAAAGGAATCTGATGTGTTTTCTCGTTTTGTTTTATTCAACTATTCATGCTTAATTATTATCTTGTCAGTGCAATTCACAACTTTGTGGACCAATGTTATGGGATTATTCTGTTGTATAATCACATTGAGATGTATGTGAATAGTATTGTGTGTATGGGTTTGAATGTCATTGGTTTTGCTATGAAAAGAGATCGGTAGGATGTGAAATTTCGTTTACTGAAATGGTGAGGAGAAATTATATAACTTCGTTGTAAATTTCTGTTGGAATTTCCTCTTGTTGGACTTCTGTCAATTTTTTTCACAGAAAAACTGATAATGTTCACGATAATTAACGATTTTAATTGTTAAATATTTAATTGTTTGAATATTGCTGAACAGAACCTTTGGAAGAATCCCTGGAAATAATTTTGCAATTGTTTCTTTCATTTATTAATTTGACAATTTCATTCAGATGATATATTTTTCATAATGTCTATCACTTCTAATTAATAATTATCTAAAAGATAATTAAAATTATCGAAATATTTTCAATATTATCCTAAGAGTCACATCCAATCTTTCTTCACATAAAAATTTCAAAATTTCCAATGGGTTTTTTCTTATCCATTTTTCATTACGTTGTAAAAAATGATCGATTTTCACACAGATCACATCTACATAACCTCTCCAAGCAGCGAATATTATCTATAAATATACCTACACACTGCTCTGTCTCTTAGTGAAGAAGTTTCCCTGGAGAATATTGACGACAAGACCTTGTCTGTTGAGGGTTGGGGAAATATCACGATCGTACCAAACATGTTCATTCACACATATACTCACTAGATCGAGGACAATGTAGGATATTGGCTGATAGTCACTGTCATCTAAGGCGAGAAGACGTTGCGCCTTCACCATCCGGTATGTCGTGGTGGTAGTGGTGATGGTGTTTGTAGTGCGGTACAGTAAGATACAGTGACACAAACTGCCGTCATAGTCCCTGCAGGGCACGTGGAACATGAATGCGACGAGACTTGTGGCTAATACACGATACGATACGATATGTCACGTTACGATCCGATAATTCTCATTGCAAGTAGAGTGGAGAATAAAGAGAGAAGGAGAGAACGAGAGTGAGTACAATGACCAGACGATATAACGGTCGTGTATGTATATCTACGTGATTGGACTATTATTTCCTATACTTATGCAAGTACTTTTATATAAATGTCGGTATATTTATCTGAATGAAGAAGTTGACATTGTTGATTATCGCGTATTAAATAAGTTGAGCTGCTGATTGTAAATTAAAATTGTTATGGATTTATTATGAGTTGAGGTGAAATAAATGTAGGAGGTTTTCGGTGATGGTGAATTTGTGGTTTTTATTGGTTGATAAATTGATTTGGTAATTGTGGTTGAAGTAAATTTGTTTGAAGAGAATTTTCATAGTGGCGAAGTGGTGACCGGAAAAATAATTGAGTTGGATGATTTATTCGGGTTATTGTGGTTGAGTGGTCTCTTGATATTTTGGAGTTTGACAAATGTCGATAACATTCAACTCTATGGTTTTTAGTATTTGTTTTCTTCTAACTTTTTATTCTTCTCTGAAATTTTGATCTAATTTATTTACTTTTTTTTTTTCAATTCTCCCACACGATACAAGTGAATTTGAATAATTATTTTTGAACTGTGCAATTGACTTTCAGCATATTCGTTATCACAATTGGATGTAAAATTGAAATTTGTAAGGCAAATGAAGAATATCAAATTAGTTTTTATCACACTGTATACATAATGTGATACTGTTTTGTATGATTTGTTGTTGTGAGTGAATTATATAATTTGAATGTTTAGTTGATGAAATGAATTTGTGCGGTTTGCGAAGACGTAAGATAAAATAAATAAAATTGAAAGTTCAGTAGGAGGATGGACGCAAACACAACTGAATACTGAGATTAAATTTGTGAACACTCTCTTACACACAATATGAAAACTCTCCTTGCCTCTTTTGACTCAGCATCAGAGTCGAGTCACGGATAATAGGTTAACTATATTCATCAGCATGATTGTGCGGTCAAAAGTTAAAATACCGTATCGTTGGTGAATAGCGAGATGAAACGACTTTCTCTTGTATATATCCCATACTCACTTTTCTCAACTGTTTGTTTCTCACTCAGTTTCATCCAACATGAGTTTGGCATATTTACCCCTCCCCTTCATATTCCTCTTTTGCACTCCTCCCTTTTACTATTTTACTACTCATTCTCTTATTTTTGATATATAGAGCCGCGAGCCATTGCCGTGTAGAAGTTTTGGGAGGGTGAAAAGTTTTTCGAACTAGCGACCGAGAACGACGTGAAACGAGGGAGAAAAAAAAATAGAGAAATATAAAAAAAAAGGAGGAAAGAAGGGGAGAATAAATAAATAAAAGAGAAAATAAAAATGGAGAATACGGAAACGAGAAAAAGAAAAGTGCACGAACGACTCGTTGGTAGATGAGCGGAGTGAGAAACGTTTTTGACCGGCGGCTTACATCGTTCTTGCGTATGAAATATGCATGTACAAGGTTAAGAGTGCAATTTTCGCGAAAAATTGCCGTATGAAAAGTTGAAGCGGCAAGCATTATCGTGTAGCAAAAAAAAAATGTACATACATACATAGAGAATGAAGAGAACCATACGGATGACAAGAGGAGAATGAAAAAGAATGAAACATTTTTTTGTATCAAATAAAATTTGAGTATTTGTTAAATTTTATATTAATTTTCGTGTATAATAATTTTATTATGATTAAATACTTTCGATATTGAACATAACATGTAGATTGAAATCAACGATGAAATAAATGATATGGAACCACTTTGAATGCGACAATGATGGAGTGGCCTTCATGGGTTATCAAATAGTGTACACATTGTAAAATTTATTGTTGGCTCACACCAAAATGTATTCTCATAAAAACACCGGTATTTTATCCGAAGAGGTATTGCCCTTTATTGCATGAAAAAAAAAACAAAATAATGACACATGGACTATATACATTGCAACAATCAATAAATAACCTGTGTATGTATTACGGTTTATTATACCAACAATAAATGTGAATGGTTGATGAATATTGATATGCCGTTAAATACAAACGCAAACATCATTCATTTGCCGTTTGTGGTGTTAAATAATTGTTGCCTTTATATTGGTCGATAGAATCACATTGATAAAACCAGTCACGAGTCGAAGATTTATATCAAATAAAACATTTGAAATAATGAAAGAAATACACAGACAATTTGATCACATTGCGAAACAACATTTTGTGGACTTAGAAGAATAAAAAAAAGTGGGGGAGGTGGGAAAATAGTGCGATACGAAATTTGTGAGTGCGAGCAAAGCGAACAAGTTGGGCGGTGTGAAATAAAACTATGTACATTAACTGGATAGACTGTACTGTACGTTATATGTACATGAACGAAAATCGCATTTCGCACAAATTTGTATGCGATGTCCGCACAGTGGGTCCAGGCGTGGCTTCGACGCTTCGCTACCAGTATGCTCTGTATTCGTGAACATGTATCTTCAATGTACATTTATATACAGAGATATATGTATGGGTACAGATAGTCAGATATATGTGGATAGTCGGGTTGAGACCATGCAATATTAATGCAAATTTTCAGGGAGGACCAAAGTTCGCTCATCATATGACTCTACTTCTAAACTTATTCAGCTTTCTACCTGAGTGGTATGGGTACAGAAGTTTTCTACCTTCGACAAACATAGATGTACCGCGTGTGCATGTGTATTTTCTAGAGTTGAATTGCTATGTTGCATATGAATATCTACATTTATGTTCGTGATTTATTTTATTTGGCTTTTTCAATGAATAAAATATGGAAATTGATGATTGGTTTGATATTTGTGAATGTTGGTTTTGGAATTTTATGTTTATGAGAATGTGATTAGAGGCATTTTATGGGGATTTTTGTTGGGGAGGATGAATTGTGATTAGTAGGAATTGATGGGGCGAATTTAGAAGATTTTTTTGTGGGGGGTGAGTTAGAATGTGGAATTTATGAAATCGCATTTGGGGATAAAGATGCAAATGAGAGAGGGATAATTTTTATTATTATTGTATTACATGTGAAAAATGGAGATTTTGCATTTTATTTCTGTTTTGTTGATAATTGCGTAGAAAAATTACAGTTCGTTGTACAAATTGTGTTGCTGTGATGAACACTTTGCCCTCATTTTTGTTGTATTTTTTTATTTGTGGTTTACGAGCAACATGGGAGTGCGGTAAAATTGGCTGTTTCTCTTCTCTCAATTAATTATAAGGAGGGAGGGAAAAATAAAAGATGGTTTAGTTGAATCAACGGTAAATAGTGTTGATGGTTTTAGAAATAAAACATGAAGTTCATCATGAAAGTGGCGCGAGTGAAGAGTGCACTGATCGGTACGTATTAAATAAAGTTCAAAGCAGTTAACTCAACTTGGTACGTGTGATTGAAATCAGGTTGAAACACGTTTAATACTGAACTTCGTAATGCTCTATTTGCCTATATAATTCAACACATTCACATGTGTGGTATTATATGGCTAATACGTACATGTAAAATTGAGTGCTCATGCACTTTATGGCGCCCTATAAATTTTCCAATCTCACATAGATTACTTACATTCATGTGGATCTCACTGTTGAGTTATACTAATTGTTACAATTGAGCCAGAAATTCTAATGTTACTGTGGCTCACATGCTATGGGAATATTAAGTAAATAATAGCTAAATTAAAGTGATAATAAATGACGCGATTTTGGAAGATTGGTTGGGATATCCGACCACCGTTTGGATCTGGTTTAAGTTATGTCACAGATGGCGCGATTTTCAGAGATATATTCTGAATTCGATAACCACAATGGTTTGAATCTACCAACTTCTGCGTAATCTTTAACAAATGGTTGAAGAAATTTTATTTGGAAAAAAAATACTCTCAACATCTCACGTGATTTATTCGGAATTTAATCTGTGCGAAGAATATCTGAGAGGATGGAAAAGAATTGATGGATGATTGAGAGAAGTATTTGGTAATGCAGAAAATGGAATTATTGGGGCATTTTTCAGCTTCATTATGTGAGAATTGATGATATGTAGGTCATATTACTTTGCTATCATGGCAATGAATAATAATTATATGTTGAAAATATATTTTAAAGTGTTTTGCGGATGTAGGTAAATCCTTATACGGTTAAAAGTAGAAAATTTTTTAATATATGTTGGATGTATACTTTGAATATGTAAATGAGTATAAGGTGGAAAGTGAGTATTGAAAAGTTCATTGATAGAGTTTGAATATTTGTGTTAATAGGTAAATCGGGTTTCGTTTATATTTTCTCCAGTACATTCATGGTTGTCTACATTCAATATTTCATCATGAATATTAAATTTTTCCGTATAAAATTATTTACATAAATATTTGTTTCTAGGCAGGGAGTAACCTTATTTCTGACAAGAGAACATCATTAAAATATTAACTGTTATACTCGCAGTAAAACTACATTCATGATTTTCCTCGTTTTCTCGTGATTTATTTTTCCGTGGAACTATTCCTTTTATACAGTGCTTGTTGCACAAACATTTGTTAATTAGCATGAATTAATCTACCAACAAAAACTACAAGTTGACTTGGTGCTATACTAAACTCAGCTGACAATATTAATAACTGATGAATAAATTTCTCAAGTACAGTAGCGAATGAAAAATTCGTGAATTTTGCGATAATACCAAGAATTTTTCGAGCTTTTAATCATTTACAACACAAGGTGGTGAAATATTTTGTATTGTTATTTATTTTATTTTTTTTTATTTCTCATTATTCTCAATTCTATTTCCTCTTTCATTGTGATTTAAAAAGCCTCTGTGATAATTGGCACGTCGCACTGTAAAACATGACTGCCCAACGGAAACACTTACGAAGAAGCTTAATTGCACGAACTGAGAGTTACGAATCTTACATGGTTGCGTTCAATGGGATTTGTCGTATATATACACACACATATATACACCAAGTTAAATACTTTATTTGTCTTCTTTACCACTGTATTCTTGTTTATGTGCGTACGTTCGTACATATCATGAGTATAGAAATAAATGGATATTTTGTCACGATGTGTAGGAGAATAAACCTACACGTTGGCCCTTTTTAACTTTGACCCTATTGCAATTCCCTCTCGTTTCACTCTTTTTATTTTACCTCTCTTGTTTCCTCTCGGTCACCTCTCGACCAACTCTCCTCACCCATCTCAGTGTAAGTTTGATAAAAGGTCGCCCACGAGCACTGGACCCTTGTTGGCCTTTAATATAAATTTCAATAATGGTCGCGCGTCTACTTTGTGAGACTCTATTACTGTTTATATATACGTAGACATGTACGCATGTGCACCGGTGCATGCATGACGCATTATACGACCGTCTCATTGAGTATAATACCTTCACGTATATATATATAGTGTGGCATTGTACTGGTTTTATGGATCGTCAGACGGTGTCACTTCTCTTCCTATCCTGATGTTCATTGCGCGCATATTCCTGTCACACCATCAACTGCTGTATTCACTCAACGTTATCTCTTTCATTATTTCATTTATTTATTTGTTTTTCTTGTCATTTTTTTCCCCCTATTTTTCAAGCCTGTTGGTTTTTTTTTTTTTTTCACGTTATTTTCGTGATTCACCTGCGTATATATTATTTCAAACGCTTCTTGCCCAACGTCCGGTGCAAATGTTTGTCTGCGCCTGTCCTTCATTCTCGTGCATTCATTTGTCTATGAAATATATTTTTTTTCGCTTGTCTGTCGGTCATTGTTAATTTATCATGTTCGTACGTGGCAGTTGATGGAGAGAGAAAAAAGAATGGGAATTTTTGGGTGATGGTGGTGGTTTTTTTTTTTTTTTTTTTTTTTTGGGAATTTGGTTGAAAACTGAAAATGAGGTTGGACAGTTTGCGGGACTGTGTGGGGTGAATGTGTGGTGTATTTATAAGTGAGGGTAAGGGTGGAATGGTGCACTCTAACGCTATTACTGGTTTCAACGGCGAATGTGGAAAGCGCGTGGAAAATTCACGAATTCGAAATACTTTTGCTGGTGATGTTGGACAAGAATTATTTTATTCATCAATCTGTGTATTAAACGGCGACTTTATTTATATTTTATGTAGGGTAATTTTTCTACTGTTTCTTTGGAATTTTTTAATTTTAGTTATTCAGTATTACATTGAATTATTTATTTTATTTCGCCTTCGTGAACAAAAATAAATATAAATGATATGATAATAATAATGGAAGAATATTGTGAGAGGAATCTCGCAGTTTCTCGTTGTTGGATTTCACGTCACGCTTGAGATATTGACTACATTTATATAAAAATCCGGGGGAAAAAAATGTATATACAGTATGAAATCGTGAATTTTGTGGATTCTATACGAGCTTGTGTGTTACGTGTCAATACAGAACACATGTACATACATGTTTCTACTGCGCATATGTATTCACGAGTGGATATATATACAGAGCTTGTTCTCGGGTACAAATTCAAAATCAACATGTTATAAAAACTCGGGCACGATGCGTTCATTCATGCAAAAAATTAAATATTATCCCGTTTTATGTGATCTATATTCTGCCTTGAATCTTCATACGTTTGTGTATGTACATCGTGTGTAAATCTACACGAAAAGGCTGCACGTAGACTTTATATGTCTTTGTACGCGGATATTTTTGTTTGTTTTTTTATTTTCTTTTTTCGTCGTGAATGCAGAAATTATTCATGAAATAATATGAAAACTTTTTCAGTTTTATTACTAATTTTTATTTGTCATGTTTAGATTATTATTTTTATTGCAATACTTTTTTTTTTCTATGGTGATTTCATTATTTTATTCTACTGTATCAACTATAAACAAGATGTGCAGCTTGTCGTATTTTGTTTACTGGGTATACATACGGAAAACTAAATCCCTTATAACAATAAACTCTGGGCAAATCTTCTTTCTCGGTTCTCGCATTCGCTCACTTACTATTTTCAATGCGAGTATATGGAAATCATTCTCTCAGACATTCCATTTGCTCCACACAGCTGACATCCGGACTACTCCATTTACATGTTTTTAATACCAATGTATTGACATAAACAAACATTTCAGAGCTCTTGATATATGTGAGGGATCAGTGTTTCATTTTCCCTATCTATTAACTGAAAAATATTATTTATACATTTTTAGTCTGAGTATTTTTCTTGATGAATGTACTCCATTAGGATTCCACATTCTCTTTGCATCCACTGTATAAACTGATAATAACCAAACATAAAATAGAAAGAAAATAAATTGAATAGAAATATTTTCGTAAATGTATTAAAAAAAAACTGAAACACATAAATATGTGGAGTTATTTTTATATTTTTTTTTATGCTTATTATAAATATTACGTTATTGGAATTTAAAAATAGAACAAACGAGAATATTGTTGGAGAAAAAAAAAAGTCTGACGCGAGGTAATGCATTCATGAATGGCCGTTCATGTGCAGCCCGATTTTACCGACAAGAAACCGCATTATCCTTATCCCCCTCAGGTTATACCAGAAATGTTGAGGGGAAACATATATAGATACATCACTCCACAATTTTTTTCATGTATTCTACCCTCACACATACCAATTTCATCCACCGTCACATCTCCCCTTCGATATACGACTTTTATATATGCGCGCGCAAAAGTGCAGTGGCGTTTTAGTGTGTATTCCCAACGGTCGTTTATGTTATGCGCCTATCTTGCGTATCGTCTTCTTTTTCGTCGTTGATGGGCCACTCAAACACAGACGTGCCACACACATTGCTGATAGCTTCATCACATTCATTCTGCACTAACACATTTCGCATATGAATATAATACACTTTCGAAAAAAAAAGAAAAAAAAATGGAGAAGAGAAAAGAAAATTGTGAGACACTCTGAAAAATTTATAAAAAATTTTCAAACGTCACACACACACACACGGGGGGGGGGTGTATGTTTAAAAAACATCACTTTCAATTATATGCAAATGGTTTTACATTGTGTATGTGAAGTAGTTTTGTATGTGCTTGAATACATGTATATTCCATTTGAGATTTATAGTTAAGGTTGAGAATGTAAGCGAAGGACTAGACACAGCGCATGTAATGTTGTCCTGCGTGCTCCCGATGTGCTCCTGGATCTTCTTGGGAGAATACACCCGAAGCCATAATCCAGCACTTACTTCCGCAGCTCACCACTATGGCTTATCCATTCTCTCTTCCTCTTTCTACCATTATCCCCAAGAGAAAATCTATTCTGTGTGTATATGTATGGTGGTTACGATGGACTTATTTTCATCGCTTGACCGAAGTTGTTCACCGCATATCCTGAAACTTCTGGATCCTTCTCTTACCTGTGTGTGTACACGTTTGGAGTATGTGCATATGTGTTTATTGTAGTAGAAGGGCGTGTGCTTGAAGGAAATTTAGAATTTTCGATTGGATTTTTATTTAGTGAGAACAGAAAGGAGGAAGATGTTTAGGGTTGATGGTGAAAAACTCGTATTGAGAAAATTTATTTTTGGGAATTTTTTTTTTGTATTAGTTAAGGAATGTGAATTTTTGTGATGTCAAACAGTTCTAATCGCTCACTTGACGAATTTTAACGTCAATTTTCGAGAGATATTTTGAAGTGGTCTCATTTAAAATTTGATTTTGAGTTCAAATGCTGATGGTAAATTATCATAGTAGAACAATTGATATTAAAATGGATGAGAAATATTAGGATGATTGTAATTGTTCTGTTCATTCTGAATTTATATTTAAATGTGAAAGGTGTTGTGGAGTTCATACGAATTGAAATTGAATTCCACCTACAACGAAAATATCATACAAGTTTTAATAGTTCGTAAAATGCTCAATTTCCTTAAGAGACTTTCTCTTCTATAAATACACAGCACAATAATCTTTTCATGCAGTTTATTTTTCTCATTTCTCATCTCATTATATCTTCATTTTAATGATCTTGAACGGAACCTCTATACAATTTAGCCAACGAAAATGGTATATAAATACATATTTTTTTCGTTCTTTATTTCCACGTCTCTATTGTCGTCTTATTCATTGCAAAACGTATTGAAATGTGGAGAATATTTTGCATAGAATATATAACTGGAGTTCATAAGATTTCGTATGTGATTTGTATTATTGTGCACAGATATAACAATGGATTATCTACAACTAAATCGTCGGTTGCATGTGCATATATAAATTCAATGTACGAAGTGAAAAGACCAAAAACAATCTTGGCTATATAATTCTGGTGTGGTTCCTCTCTCTATTGCACTCTTAGAGTTATAATAGCCGTCGTAATCGAGACCTTGGAGGGTCGCGCGTGCGCTCCCTTAATTTTCTCGTCTCCATAACCAAGCCATTATCCCGGATTAATTCTCATTTGGCGTTCTACCACCTCGGCTATCTTTAGGGGGAGATCTTTGTGTTCCTCCTCGTACTAAGCTATATGCTCTATATATACATACATATATATATATATATTTGTTCTTGTGTGTGAATAGGTATTATTTCCATGGGCATTTGAGCTGTACTGTGCGCCGTTGGTTCGCTCATTATTTCCTTATTATTTCATTTCACCATTATTTTGATAGTATTAATATCACAACTTTTTCCCCTGTTCTTTCTCTCATATTGGATTATTCAGTTTCTCATTATTTACTTATTTCATAATTGATTCAAGTATTTATTCAATAATGAGAGAATTTTTTGAATTTATTCTCATTCAGATTTTGATTATCTTTTTATTCTGCTCGAGCATTCTCATTGCTAATTCGTTTCAACATTTTTAAAACTGATTCGGAATATTTTTTCTATATTTTATTATGGTTGATAGCGATGTAGATATGAAGAGATGGTTTGAAATTTTGTAAATGATGATTTGAGCTTTCATTAGCTCTGTGTGTATTGAAGTAAGGCAATAAATTTTCGTTCTTTTTGTAATATTTTTCGTTATAAAATTATTTGTAGCTGAACTACTTGATGGCGAGAGAAGATAATAGCGAGTAGCTTAATGGAGTAATTCAGGATAAATTCGTTACATCAAAGTTTAAGAGGTGGAGACAAAGAGAAAAGTTGGTTGTGAACAACTGCAAGCTGCGCGCCACCATGTCCGAATAATTGGTGACGGGTTCTTCGTGTGTGCCAAACACAAACGACTCGCCCGTGTGTTTGGTTGAATTAACAGTGACCCCTATATACATACGTATGTGCATGAGAATTAACATATATTGGTGCATACATGTTTGAGCATTGAATACGTATGGATATAGAGAAAAGGTAGTGAGGTTAGAATTCTGGTGAATTCTCTGTGCGTGCCGATTAGTCGGGTGCGATGTCATTGTACTTTGGTAGGCGCCTTCTTGCGATAGTGGACATGAACTGTACTCGCTTAACACACGAGCACACACACACACACACACACACACACACACACACACACACACACACACACACACACAAATATATAGACATACTGAATTTCAACTGCAACATGTGCCAAGTCCAAGTATTATCTCTCTGGACTTGGTTCACCACTTGGATTCGTGTCTCGTGTTTGGGCTTTCCCAAATGTTCTTGTACACGTTTGAGCCTGCATCTGTCACAGAGCGAAGCAAATTCACGTCGATTTCTGTCGAATCAAAAGCGGCTCATTGACTGCTGCGTCTGTCTCATTCTCTGTTTGGGTCGTTGTTCACCACTTGCATCTCGTCTTTGTGGTTTCTGTTTTGTGTTTATCTTCGGTTGTCGATGGTGAGCATTTGGCAATAGTGGTGTTGAGGTATTGTGAGTGGATGTAAGAGGTGAGAAGGAGGTGAATGCTCAGATTAAGTTGTGGCTATTTCTTTTAGGGAGGATTTTGTGCATCGCTCTCGTGGGAGGTATTTGAGAGGTTGATGTATAGCTCATATGTATGGATGATGGATATTGAGGTGGGGGAGGGTGGGGGGATGGATGAGGTGTTTGCAGGTTGGAGATTTAGTTGTGGTCGTGGAAAAATTGAGAGGAATTTATTAAGATTGTTTTGCTGAAAATAGTGAATTATTTAGTTGAGTTTTTGCACATTCAAACAATTTTTTGATGTTTTTGAGTGTCAGAAGAAAAAGTTGAAGAGTTATGATGAATTGTATTCGAAAAGTTGGGGGGACTTTTTATTTTTCTTGGAATTTTTATCAAGAATTATTGGAAAATTTGTGTGAATTTCTTCATCAGATTGCAGTTCTGATAGGAAATAACCCGATGAGAAATCCAAATTCAATTTACGCGTTGACATGTCAAAGGATTTCAATTTTCGGATGAAGACAGTAATTTATTATTAGAATTTTTCACTCCAATTTTTGTTCTATATGTTCAGCAATGGGAAATGATGGAGAATTTTATCGATTTGTATTCACTGTGTTTGACTCTGTTCATTTGCTCTATATAATAATAAAATATTTTTGCGTCCAAATATTATATCAAATCTTTCATTTTCCAAACAACTTTCTCATGTTCTGATGTTTGTAATTCATGGTGTGTCCAACTGATCGTGGGAAGTGTGTGAATAACGTCACCCTGTTGTGTGTAACAAGAAAATAGAGGGTGCGAGGATATATACACATAGAAATGCGTATATATGTACTGTTATATGTTCAAATTCATGCAGCTGAGAACTTGGTTTGTGGTTTGTTGTAGCACAACGTGAAAGGAAAGAATTTTGTGGCAAATTTACGGATTGTATTTTGCTATTAATATTTATATTTTTGTATGTGAATTGTTAGAGCATATTTTTTATTGGAAAAATAAATATTAAAGCAGTGGAAGAGTAATCGACTGAAGAAAGATGTCAGAAATTTGTTCAATAATTACCCCACAAATTATAATTTATACATGAATAATGCAAAGTGATCGATAATATTCAAAAAAAAATTTATCGAAAATGAATGAGTCTGTCACGATATACAAAGCCTTGTTGTGTCACATTGTGCACGTGACTGATCGGTCGCACTCGATAAAACTTGCGTTTACAATACAAGAAAATAGCATACAAGCTCGTGTGCGCATGTAAGATAAAGGAGGAGTATGCGTGCGACGTCAGTATAAATCAAATGCATCGATTTTTCAACGATGTGCGAAACTTAAACAAAATGTAACAATTTACATTCTCTTCTATTAATTACTTGTTCCTTTTGTTTTTTTTTTACAATTATTAAACATCCATGTGCATAATTATTTTTTATTTAACCAGCTGTAATTTTGTTCACTTGTAATTGTCACTAATCTCAATAACTGCGATATATTTCTCTCATTTTTTATGTATCAATGACATTTGAGGGTGGAGATATTTCGTGGAATTTTCTCTTCTCGTCTCTAGAGACTCATCAGTATATTATGGACGCAATAAAATTGGTTTATAATGTGCCACAGGAGATGTAGGGAGAGTTGATAAAAAAAAAAGAATGCGGTGGTAGACATGATTCACTGTGAAGAAAAAAAAAAATTTATGATCGACTTGCATAAGCTTCAATATAAATATGAAATGATGTGAAAAGTTACATCTTCATTGAGCTTCTCACACTGGTTAAGTCTTCTTTCTTCTTCGTGTCTTGGGATATTTTATATGAAAAGTGAAAAAGAGGAGGAAGAAAAGTAGGAAAAAAAAATAACACCACCGTTGTATTTACATAACACGTCACGTTGAAAATCGCCGCGATTCCGCTCGCCATCCACCAGATTATCTTCACTCTTTGTCTATGTCACCTTTCTGTGTGTACATAGTACCTCAATATTAGTCCGAGTATTACACTTGCCAAGGCGGATCTTTTTCCTGCCACATCAAAGACCCTTTAATTTCATTTAGGTTGAGCCATGCGCATCCTGACAGGCGCTGTAATATAGAGAAGAAAATGGAAGAGAATGAGAAAAAGAAAAAGACTGGAAGAGAAGAAAAAAAAATAGAATTTATGTGAATGTATATAGAAACGTGTATTTACTTCTTTTTTTGAAAGTGTTGGCAACTGTATACGACGATGTTGAAGAACTTTATGATGAGTACAAACTTTTTTTTTCTCCTTTTTCTTTTTTCATGTGTCTATATCGTTGTATGCGCGCGTATAGATTTGAGTGTTGCAATTTATCCACGTTCGTTTTCTATTTATTTATTTTTCTCGCTATTCTCGTTTCTTTTTTTCTCTCTTTTCCTTTTCAACTAGAATATTTTCGAGGGAATAAGTTGCTCCTCGAGGTTTTCATTCGCCAACTTGAACGTCGGCAACGACGACTACTACAACGTACACGATGGGATGATGATCTGCGCTGTGGTGGTGGATTAGATACTTCGTAAAAACATTTCCAGTGCTTTCATGACTTTTCGTTTTTTTTTTTTTTTTTTTTTTTTTGTTGATAGAGCCCAAGACTTTGCAATCATCAATAATTTTTCTTTCTTCGTGAAATTAAATATTTGTGGAGAATAGGCACATGTTGGTCAGATATGAGAAAAGAATGAGTGAAATTATTTTGTAGAAAAAGAAAATACCATGAAAGGGAAAAATATTTTAATTAATCCTCCTGTGTATTGCGATTCTCATGGATGAAATGGAAAAATAATTCCTACATTTCTCACATACGCAATTCTTTTTTATTTTCATTCTCCACTTGAAGTTTGATATGAAAGGAACGTTGAATATTTCATTTCAATATTATTCAATATAGATTGCGATGTAACCCGAGGCATGAAAGAGCATTTGAGTGTTTTCGAGGGCGAACACGCGGACGTTTGTGATGTTTGTGGATAAATATTTGACAGGAACAATTTTGTAATGCGATGTGGCTTTCGTTACGTCACCCCATCAAGTGCAGATATATATATTTATGCCCATCCAATATACATCTACAAATGCTCGTGGCATTATGTGCCTTGGAGGTGTTTTTTTGTATCGTGCCAGAAGGGTCACAAATGTAAATAGCGAGGGTGCAAAGAACTATGAACATTTATTCCCGAAGGACACATCATTGAGTGAAACTGTTGAATTAAGTATTCGTATATTATTCCTGAAATCTATTTCTTATTTATTATCTCCGTATCATCCCCCGTTTACGTATTGTCACTCTGACTTGTGTTTTATAGAGTGACTGCTTGGTAAATCATTCATTGATCGTCTGAGAGTGAATTCAATAATTGAGAAACCATTCGATGAGGGGGGATTATTAATTCACTCAATAATCGTCAAGACTGTGCTGTTTTTTTTTTCTTTTTACGCCATTCCTTCTCCTCTTATTCTCATCAATAACGAGGAAATGAATAGATTGAAATAAAAATTGAGGAAAAAAAACAACGGAAACATGGAAAATAGTTGGTTAAATCCCGACTTCAATGCTTTCAACTTGCAATCTTTCTCTCTGAAACGTTCCGGTCCATTTATCGGCTCGAGACTTGGTGAATGCATGCCAAGATTCGCTTCAGTTTTTTTCGTATCCTCCCTCACTTGTTTTTTTCTCTTGTTTGCTCTCATTTTTCATTCATTCCTTTCATATGTGTATGGTATGCATATGTACACATGAATGTTGATATCGAATTCGAACATCGGAAATTGGCCAGTGAAGCGAAATTAATCAGACAGCACTTGCAACATTAATCGATTGCTCTTTTTTTTTCTCCGCATTGCAGCCAATACGAATGAATAATTTCATTGTCTGCACACGTATTTCAGTGATCAAGTTCTTTAAATCGTTCTCAATATGAATATTAATATTTTATGTGAAACAAGTGATTTATTGTAATCAATTAAGTTTTGAGAAAAATGGAGAGGGAAAGTGGATTGAGATTATTTATTTATTTACATGAAATGAGTAGAGGGGATGAAGAATAAGAACAAATGGAAAATATAAATTTATAATTCGTGTATGGGTAATAAAATTCAGAGAATTTGGATTAACTATAGCGTGATGGGGGGTGATATTGTCGATAAATATATCTTTAAAAATACGTAATTTATATTTATTTCAGTATAAGTCCCTTACATCGATTCCAACTCAATCTAATTTACTCGTCATTCCACTTTCTTTTTTTTTTTCTTCACCCTATTGCATATATTGAATACCCACAGGCCATTTTCATGCGTCACACTAAAAGTCCCCATATATATTTCATAGCCTCCACCCACACTTTTGGATGACGGAAGAGTAGGGCATGTACGAAGAAATAGACGTGGAAAAAATAGAAACAATGTTTTATTATTTTTCTTCATTTCATTTCCTTTTTTACACTGGTACAATCGCAATACTCAGAAAAAATTTGCTTCGAAACTACCATTGATAATTGCAATCGATATTCAACACCACCCTTGTATACGTAATGACTTGAATGGCTTGGGAATGTATGCACGGGAATTGTGGAATATTTTTTCTGTTGGATTTGTGGATGGCTGTTCTGGTATTGAACGAGAACTGAAAAATTATTTAGATATTTTGGCGCAGTGTTAGTTGGAGTTTTAGTTTTGCGTGAAATAATTTGAAAATTGTTGGGTATCGATTCTTGGAAGAAATAAAAATGAAATAATTAAAATGTTTTTTACTTGAAATTTGAAAATGAAAATATAGAAAATTGCAACGTTCAAAATTTATCGGTCAATCAAAAAGTCAAACGATTATTCTTGTCAAAATAATTTTATGTGCTCTTGTATATAATTTACACCTAATTACACGATCATGTCACAGTTTTGCATTCAACCAGTCAATTTTCAGTACAACTGTTCACACACAAAACCTCTTGGTGTCAAAATTCATTCATCAAACCCTCCCCTTTTCATTACACAAGTTGAAATTCATTTACAATTGTCATACGATGCGAAGTATTTCAAGGCACATAAATATCCTCATAATTTTATACATTTTCTTGTTAAATGTTGGGCGGAGTGTAAAGAGGGTGACCCTTCTGACTAGGATTTATTCCATATAATATTCATCATTGTCGATATTAAAATGTTGAAATGGTCCAGATAAAAATTTTTCTAACTGCGCACACGTCAATTTATTCTGTCGACGGGGACACTTGCGCCATTCACTCAACTATTACATTGTATTATACAAAAATTATGGGCGGATACAGTTCACACCCTTCTTCCACACCTATATAGATTTTCGTTTTTTGTTATGTAGGTTTATTGGTAGGCGATGGTATCGTTTGGAAAGTTTCTATAAGAAATCGCAAGAGAAAACGTGAAAAAACCCCATAGCTCGTATGCATATAAAAGAGGAGGACGAATATATAAAGCACGTTTGGTATCCCGGGGGCTTTTGCATTTTATGTTACACTGAGGGGGTTACTTTTGCGCACGTATACCGATTCGTGCACGTGTACATATATATAGAAAATAAATGTATTTCTCGATTGTGTCGCCATGGGGCATCATTTCTCTACACCGTCCGCCTCTGGTAAAACGATTGGCTAGATCACGCACATACCACCATTGGTGCACCACATACGCCGCAGTATGACAGCAATGTGCATTCTATTGTCATGATGGGGAATTTGACTTCTTTTTTTTCCCCTTCCCTTTTATTCTCTTTCTCACTTGCTAATTTTTTTTTCTATCCTTTATTATTCAAGTCTATTTGTCACGTATGAAATTATGGGGTGGGAGGGTGGTGATATGAAAATATGTGCCGTTGACATACTGTCGTATATATTTAGAAGTCGACACACGTTATCATACGCAAAATCTATTGATAAATGAGGTAGACATAGGTGTTGGAGAATTTTTTTTCTTTTTTTTTTTCCTGTTACTTTTTTTATTTTTTCTCTTCTTTCAATCAGATGATATGTTTTGATTAATAATGACAAGAGAAAAATGAACGTGTTGGAATTGAAAGTGGAATTGTAAAAGGCAATTTGATTATGTCGAGTTTTTTTTTTGCATGTTTTGTTGAATTGAATAATTGTGAGAAAATTAATTTCTTTATTGACAATAATTGTTTGGACGTTCTGTGAAGTTCCAGTAGTTGAGTTATATATGAATTATGAATGTACTCCAATTTAATCCCACTGAGAGAAGAAAAAAATTTATTTTTATTCGGACGTTTTTCCAATAGAGAAATAAAAATTACCACAAATTCTTCAATGATACAGATTGAACGTTCAAACGCACCGATGTAATAAAAATGAAAAAGAAATTAGAAATAAATCCAATGAACTCACTGATTTTCATATAACAAAACTAAACAATATTAGTCCACAATTTTCCTATTCAATTAAATATCTGCATATACAGAACCCATTTTTATATACCGATCCGAACTATACTGTCAATTGAATTTTTTTGTTATCGATGAAAAAAAAAGTAGTAAAATAGGAGAGAAAAAGTCACTTCGTATATTATTTTTTTCCATTTCTTCTTCACTCTCACATTCACCCTCTGTGCCAAAAACCCTATAGAAATTTAACCCGCCGCGTATTGTGCCAGTAGCGTCGGTGAAAGATGAATTTTCCGCGCAGCGAATAACCAAAGGTATAATTGAATTTTCGTTCGTGAGTCACACACATCTATACAACCTCACAAGCATTTATGTATATACAAATACTATCACATATACACAACGACACACACACACACATATATATTGAGTATACATAATAGTGCTGCCATGGCATTCTGTTCGAATGGTGAGGTAGGAGACACGCGCGGTTGCCCCAAAACTTATTCGGCTCAACCCTTTTCGCCTCCTACATCCACAATATACCCCCGTATCTCGCGTACACCTTTATTCCCCTTTCGTTTCTCTACTTCGCTATATGCGTTGCAGCATATACCATCAGCTTCAATGTAAATGGGTTTTCCCGCGGTTGTTATAAAGTCGCGGGCGGCAACATCAATCACCATGACTCGTCTCCGCAAGTAATGGCCTCTTCTCACTATATAGCGGTGCTTGAATATGGGTACTGTGTCCCTTCGGGGGATGCTCTCGCCCTCTCTTCTGTACGGTCACGTCACACCACTCGATTTATATTGGCCGACATTGCATCGTGTTATAGGCTTACATTGTGCTATGTATTCACGTGTAAATGTGTGGGTATTTTCAACTCAATCATCAGTGTTCATATATGTGTGTTTGGGTCTCTATGTATTTTCGTGAAATTGCCACATAAGCTCGGTACATGTGAAAAATATATCAGTAACGTTTAATGTATTACTCGTGCGTTAAATTGAAATTGAACGCGTGAACATTTTTATAGAAATTTTGTCGATTTTATTTCATTTTTTTTTTTTTTTTCGATGGGTTTTGATGAAAAGTTTTGCTTGCTTATCACGACCAAAGAGAAAAATGATGAAATTGATTGGCAAAATTGGGAATTGAAAGAATTAGAAATAGACAGAGTGATAAATAATTTTTTATGACTGGAGTACGATGAAGAATAAATTTTTATGTTATGGCGTAAAATCTATGAGCAAGTGGAGTAAATGGATGTCACGTTAACCCACATCCATATTCACAACTCGTCATCCCCTTGCACATCCTTCTCTGATTCATATACACCCTCACATAAATATCCACAGAGCATACATATATGTATTACAATTATTCCAGGTCTAATTAGCATACCAAATATGAATTTTGGGGGCGGAGCGTTGGCAGGGTCTTTTTGGTGTTCGCTCGGACTCGCTTATTAGCTCGCTCGGTGGGCCATATACAGTGAAATTACGAGAGAAGGATGAAAGGACAAGAGGATGTGAGTGAAATAAAGAGGAAGAATGAAAAAGGAGGTTGGGTGAACAAGCCGACACCGGAGGGGTCTTCGCTGTGTTGCCTCGACGCGCGGTGACATCTGACGCCTTTGTAGGGGCGCCAGTCAGCCACTTCGTCACTCGGGCGCCTGCGCTTCAATATAACTGTATATACTTTCTTCTGTATGATAGTTTTGCCTGGAGCGTCATATATCCTTCATGACTATTTCAACCCATCCATCTTGCACACGTTTCCCTCAAATTCAACGTTACACTTGGTGTAACTTGCGTACTATACTCGCTTGCTCTGTACTCTTTGTCTATCACCCCGCGAGAATCGTAAATAAGGGGACGCTTCAATCATTAGATATGTGCCAAAGTGGATGAAAGACGAAGAGCTGTGTTGGGAAAGAGAAATAAGGGAGATTTAGATGTTCGATGGAACTGGGATTTGATTGCAGATCACTGCCTAGGGACACACACAAACTCAAAGTGTAGATTGTTTAGCAGTGATTGTGTCACCCTTCCATTTTACTCGTCCTCGCATTTCTTTTTGTGTCTTTATGAAGTATAATACTGAACCGGTGCGTTTTGAATGTACACATTCAACTCACTGTGTATTATTCGAAAGACCAATATCATATGTTTGCATGGGCTTCATCGGATCCTGGTCTACGAATATTTCTCTCCCTTGTAGATTACTGAATATTAATTTTGTTATTATTGATTAATAAATATACGGAGCGATGTCCGATTTAAATTTAATCCGTGCGCTGTTTGTAATTTTTTATAGCTCGCCCTTTTTCTTGTTTTATTTGGTTATCGCAATGAGAGGATAATTTTTTATGGATTCTTTTGATGTTTCTTTTTTTGCTTTTTTCATTTGGTGGATGAGAGGAGAGAAAAATATGTTATTGAGTTTGAGTAGGGAATTATACGGGTGTGTAGTGAGATGGTATTATTATGGACATCGTATATTCTCTTGCGAGTGACTGAAAGCTTTTGATTCATGGCTGCTTTTTTTTTCTTTTTTTCATCTAGTTGAGTGCCGTACTATTTATTCAGTTTTGAGTTTAGTAGATGAAATTTGGGGACAACTGACGAGTGTAGACAAAGAAAAAGTTTTCTTTTGTAACGGAAATTGTCAAATGCGAATTTTTTTATGCGTCGAATTATTTTTGATATTTTTCTGTTTTGGATGATCGTCAATTGAATGTTGATGAATATGAGAAATGTAAATTTTTTGTTGGTTATTTTTGGAGGATTCAATTGGGATATCAACAATTATATTTTATTTAGGGATTGTTTACATGATAATTCAGCAATCCCTTAAAATGCTATCGGTGTTCATGGTGTTGCGTCTCTTTAAATGCATAGATACAATTTTGTCACGTGCATGAGCGTACAATTCACAATTTATCGTCCGTGACATAATTGCTAGGAAGGATATACACATATATCATTAAAGCATTTATTATGGGTGAATATATATATGGGAAAGGGAAGATACGACTGGAGAGGGATGTTTTAGAATGGAGTGATAGGAGTATTTGATTATTGATTGTATAAATGTGGTAATTTCTCAATATGTTTTGCTGTTTTATTTTTGTGAATAATGAAAAATTTGTTCATTACTTTTGTGGATTGTCTAGATGAGAATTAGAATTGTGGAATTATATTTGGAGGTATAAATAAGAGGAATGAATTGTTTCGATGAATTATTTGTATCATGAAAATTTCATTGTCCAATGACAACTGGTAGGGTTTTGTTATCTACAGATAAGAGATCGAGTAGTTAACCATCCCCTTGTGAAAAGACATGTATGAAGCGTTTTCGTATGTTTTTCATGCTCCATATTATTGTCCCATCGCAATATTCGAATTCTTATCTTTCAGTTCATATCAACAGAGATTTGTCTTGTGGAAAATTGCACAACTGCATGTGAAGTGTAATGAATAATTTTTCTTGTTTAGATGGAACGAGAGATAAGAAATTGCGTGAGGTTTTGAATGACTGGGTAGATGGGAGAAATTTGTTTCATTGACTTGTGATGAAGGAAAAATATTGTGTGAGAAAAGAAATTGGTAAATGAAGTCATTACGCGTAGTCGTTTGAATACAAATTGGAGGGAGAATGATCTGAGTCGAATGTTCTATTGAAGACAATTTTCTATTCATACGGTGAATAGATTCATTAATGTTCACCACCAAATCATATTCCAAGACATCAAACGACATATGTGAATTCAATTCAATGGCGTTTGTGACGTTAATAGCTGTTTTGATGAATTGAACTGGTTGGAATCTTTGATACGTTGAATTTGTGTTTGTGTTTTGTACATTTTCATTAAAAATTTATTTCATAAAATCCATTGGATGAATTTAAGTTTTATATTTTTCAATCCGCATGAAAATTCAGTGCCTCTTACAAGCCAACGAATCTTTTTAATTTCGGATGTGTTTTCAAATAATTCTCAATTTCATAAAATTCCGAAAATATTTATTCACTACAGTTCAATCGGAATTTTTATTTTATATTTTACATTGAGCAGCACTTTCATGTTTAAGAAAATGCAGACATCACGAAAATCTTCGTGCACCATCGTGTACACATTCATTTACATCCACATTCGCATATCAGTTTGGATCAACTATGAAAGAGTATGAAAAATTCCGAATCCCCAGTTCATATTGACATGGAGTATAATAAACCAACGACCATGACGAATTTGTCGAGTGAATAAATAAAGTCGTATGTCATTGAAGTATGGTGGCACAACACATACGTTCATGTACACGCTCTAGTGATTCAAATCGTCTAGATGGATCATTTCAAAGAGGGGTGCTCTGTGTAAGTGCGACAGATGACCAATCGCAACAGAAATGAAAGTAAAGTAATGCGACAGAGAATTATCAAAGCGTAGAGTGAAAGAGAGAGAGGCAAAAATTTATGCTGGGGATTGAGATTGCGAGAATGTAAATTGATAACTGGATTGAAATTCATCAAGATCAAAAGATTCGTTTGAGTTGGATTTGAGCATTAATGATCATCATAGAATCCATACAGCATCGATGCAGAGAGTTCTGGTATATGAATGACAAAGAGAATTATATGAAGACCAGTGATGTGGTTGTTGAGTAATGCTAGATAGGTTGAATATAAACTGCTCCTCTATTACAAGTACTATCTCCAACTATTATCAGAATACCTGCAGCAGCATTGGCCCCAACTTGCATATCCCGTTGCATCATTGTTCATTGTCTACCATCGATTCATTCTCGTCTTTATTCCCCATCTACTCATGCTCAAATGCTCGTCGATCGTCGATGACATATTGTAACTCCCTGTTTTGTAACGATTCCCCATGTTATTCACCATTTTTTTTTTTTTATTTTTTTATTCTTCTCTTTTCATACACCGCTACTACTTTTTTCGCTGTTTCTTTTTTTATTGGTTGTTCATGTTCGATAATTCTTGATGGATGACACGACTTAGTGTGCTCCCCTTCTTGATGTGCACATCCATCACCCAACGTGGTTTGATCTCTTAATGACAAAATGGGGCGCAGAGAGAGACGCAACACACCGATGAGATTGTTCAGTTCGTTATGTATATGTATATAAAATCAGTTCAAGGGCCAACCTCTGTGTTTGATTTCTCACCCTTTGTCTCTCACAACGTACATATACGTTGCACTTTTTTTTCTTATCTCGATATATTTTCGCATTTTATTCTTATTTTTTTTCCTCCATTTGATATAATAAGTACACATATACAGTTATATTGAGTTTGTTAACATTTTGGTAGTCGACATATGTACGGGGCGTGTCGTAACACGCGGTCCAGACTAATTTTAACGTGTCAATTTTATTTAGCTCAACCGGTCCACACAATATGCACATACGCATAATTTGTGAATGGGTGTGGCCAAATGAATGCACATGAATGATTGTGAATTGTGTGTGTGCGTGTGTGTGTGGATGATATGAATTTGTCTTTTTTTTTCTCTTCGCCTCTTTGTCATTGACGTGGCCAATTTTTGTGACGTTGTGTGTTGTGTCACACCTGGCGCAACATTAAAGTTAAAATGATGTGATATATTGCGAAACTTGCGAGATGAGATATAGGACACACGGGTAAGAAAGACATCGTCTACCCTCTGTATATATTTTACATGTTCATTTGTTGGTGTGAGTGTGCATGTATTGAAGATATTTATCTATTGTATACACCCAACGTCAACCCTTTTGCAAAACGTATCAATCACGTCCTTAGCAGCGTAACATCTTTGTATAGTACATAACGTCACTGCGATTATCGCACATGAATTGTAAATTAGGTCTTGTTTTTTTTTTTTTTTTAATGTGGTGTGGTAATGGCATGTATGGAAAAAGTTTGGAGAAATTGAAGGAGGTAAAGGACACTGCTCTTTTTTACGTGTCCAATTTTTCTCTCCATGTTTAGTAGTCCGGTTCGTTTGGTTTCTTCGCTATTTTTTTATACGGATGTACATTGCTTTGTGTGTGTGTGTGTGTGTGTGTGTGTGTGTGTGTGTGTGTGTGTGTGTGTGTGTGTGTGTGTGTGTGTTGAGTCTAATATTTACATACCGATCTTCACCACCTGGGTTCACCAGGCGTGTGCCCACTTAGTCTGTGAGATTACGCAGCGCAATTAATTCACAACCACCAACTGGGATCTGTATTGGTAAATATGTGTAATGTATGTGTGAGCAAGATGTTGGAAGTTGTAGTTGTTTTGTACTTTTATGCTTTTTTTTTTATTATTGCGTTGGATATTTTTTTTGTTGCGTTCTCTTTCATTAAATTGTATTTGGTGTGTTGTACTGTACAATAGAAAATTTTTATTATAGAAATTTGGGGTTTTGATGTTTGGGTTTCATGAATAAATTTGCAATTGGTTGTGTGTTTCATTTGTTTCATGGAGAATATATGGAATAGTCATTGGATGTTGTATCCATTGGAGATAAATTTATTCGATAGAATTCGTTTTTATTCATTGTGAATTGTAAATTTTTCGATATTTTTGTCTCATTGGGGATGAAATGATGTTCGACAGGTTTGAATGTAGGTAAAATATGGAAACAAAAATGAATATGATACACAGGCTGATATTATGGAGAATTGTAAAAGAAATTAAACAAAGTTTTATATTCATCATTTTTATATTTTTTCTTCTTCATTAATTTTCTTAGTAGTTAATGAAGAGGCGATTGAATTAAGTGCTACGGAAATTTATTAGAAGTGCTAAGAATAAAAATGAGAAGAGGTACAAAAAAAAATCTCATTAAAAACAACAATAATAAAATTGAAACGAATTTATATATAATATAAAAACACTAGAGTCGGTCTATATAAGCAAAAGTGCGCGAGAACGCGCGAGATTAAATTCTAATTCGACGGTGGACGACTTGGCTTGTGGGTGTTGGGCGCCAAATGGCAAAAGGATAAGTCGGACAGAACCATTAATCTCTCTTAGCCACACGAAATGCGCTACTTTTGCTCTCTCATTTCCTCTCAGATAGACTGGTGGTTTCTTGCGCGCGCAGTTCGTCGTTGTGAGTGAGAAAGAAAGCTACGATGAAGAAGAGAGAAAGAAGAAAAAAAAATATTGTAGGTGGAACGAGTGTGAGAGGTAGCGGGCGATGGTGACGTGCAGGAAAATGAAGACGAAAAAAAAAATAGCGGTGGGGTGCTACTGCACTCCGGTAGCGGTCTCGAAAATTGACAAAGAACTGCCAACCCCTGTCGCCAACCCAAGAAGAGATATAGTACATTTACTCGGTGAAAGATGAGGCGAGGGATTGAGTTCAAATGTTGACCTCACCTATTCTCATGTCACCTCGATCTTCCTCGCAATCTATAAACATATACGTCTCAATATACTCCATTTTCGTTTTCTTTTCATTTCGCTGTAATATTAATATCTCATCCCTTGTCTTTTTCATTCATTCGATAGATATGTGGATGCTTTAGTTGAATACTGACAGTGGATATGATGAATATGAGGTACAGGTCACTCTTTGGTTACTTTCATTCTTTTTATTTATCATGGCATATTGAAAATCGAACGTTGTTTGATAATTTGATTGAAATAAAAAATTACAAAATCTTTTTTTCTGATGGGAAATAGAGAGATGTTTGTGTTCTTCAACTGTTCTTCATTTTTAACTCCACTAGAGCCAATTTGGAATTGCGGAAAAAATCAAATTTTTATTCTAAAATTAATGGCACAACATTTGTTCAGAGATATTTTCTTCTTTGTTTTCTATTGTTCAATGATTATCGTGTCACGTAATCGACTGGGTTAATCGTAGAATATGGTTTTATTTGTTTTCATTTCTTGTATAAATTTCTATTCTAATTCTGTGCGTTAATATAAGAAAAAGGTGGAAAAAAGTTATCGAGAAGAGTTGGAGAATGGATGCATAACCCGAGGGCATTATGCTATGATTCAACTTTTTTACATGATACATATCTAAATTGTTCTTTATTTTCATTCGTAGTTTTGTTATGTGCATACTTTAGAATGAAAGTCACTCTATAAAATAAAATGTGGGCGTTAATGATTTGTTATTTGTCTATATATGAATATGAAAGTTCATACATTTTATGTACATTCACTTATATAAAGGGTATGGCAGACGGATGATTTATCTCTACATTCGATTTAAATATGAGTCACGGCATTGATATTTGTGATTCACCAATATTGCGGCCATCACGATACAGATATACAGTCTCAATATTTTTTTTTCTCTTTATTCTTCACGCTCATGCAAATAGGCAATTTCGCGTTGACGTGCGATGTCAACATGGATTATCGATCTATGAAACTTCTCATTAATTGTCCACATTAAAATATAAAATATGCCAAACATTTTTATCTTAATTATTTTATTATAATTTATTTCTTCACTTCGTATCGTCAATTCTTTCTATCGTTAATGCTATTTATTCTCTCGTATTATGTAACACAATGATGAGCGAATTGGTCACAAGGTCGTGCACAGTATGAAACAACCGGATACTCTGCGTGACATTCTCTATTTTATGTTTTTTTTTCTTTCACGTTCGTTCAATCTTGAATATTGAGGAAATGCATATTTACATTAGTCACAGCATTCATTCTGTATTCAATTGTTTGACATATTCATGTTGCAAGCTGAGAAAAATTCTCATCGCAAAAAATAAAAAAAATGAAAATTAGAGATATGAGAATGAACAATAAATGTGTAGAAGAAGGCGTTGCTGATGAGAGTTTGAGCTCGTAATTTATTGAACAATATACTTGGCAATGTATACATTGTCGAGTTAGAATTAGCTCAAGGCTGATTTATAGCAATGATTAATAATTATTCGTTAATAATAATATTTCTCCACATTTATTTTTTTTAATTTATTCCACGAAGAGATAAATGAAGGAGAGTGACAGCAGTCAATTTCGATCATAGACAATGAAAAATTTGACAACCGTGTGATAGTTCAATGTTTCATGACATTATTTTATATGCAATCACAATATTATCATATAAATTCGATAAATCATTTTAATTATTATATTTTTTTTTTCTATTTCTGTTGCAGGTATGAATTGACAATGACATTTTTATTGGTGGAAAATACTGCGCCGACAATGGCAGAATGGCTACCGCTCGGCAGAATTAAATTGCCGATCAATTTGACGTCATTCAAGGTAGATTAATATGAAAAATAAATATCAACGGTTCATATATGTATGAATACGTATATGATGTGCCACGCAGTAACGTAGACATGTTTAAGTGAATATTGTGAATGATGTACATATTATATATATATATATGTATGTACTGAATAAATCGTAAATTGTTGGCACGTTGAAATGGTCGTATGGGGGCTCGTTTCGTGGCCTATATAGTATCCGTCGCGAGTATAGAAGCGGACTATTGTGTTTGTCGTACGAAATGAGTTTCAAGCCTGATTTACGATTATATATGTTGTCCCCTCTCGATATGCCAACACGACAGTATTCGTTTATAGTGAATGTGTGAAGATGATGGTGAATGAACAAACGTAAATTGTTTGTGAAAAATAATGAATAAATCGCGATTTATAAAAAGTTTTTCACTTATAAAACTTATATGAGACTAGATTGGATTGTGGAGATTTGGGATGAAAAATGAATTGTAATGTATGTTCCGGAGAATTTGTAGATTTTTTTTTCTAGTCATAGAACATTGGTGGGAAAAATGAATTCCGTTAGTGTACTTTATCATTTAATCGGTGGATATTTTCTGTATTGTCATCGAAAATATTTTTGGAGATGGGTAATGTGGCGGATTTTTATCAGAATTGTTACGTGTTGAAGATAAGAACTCGAGAATTGAATTATTTGAAAGCTTTTGTGTGGATCAATTATCTTCATAACTTCTGGGTAAAGAATCTTGAATAATCGATTTGTAAGAACGAAAAGAAGATGAGGATTTTAAGTGTTGAACTCTAATTGTCGTCAATGCTGATGAAACTTTATCGAGAAGAACTTTCACCCTCATATTCGCACTATGGTGCAATCACTTGCAATTAGTGCACAGTTGAAATGCGAGTGACTGTTTGGGTATCAGTTTCATTCCTTTGGTAGTTGAGAATCAGTCATGGATTTAACGCAGAGTCACGCAAAGGGTCTTTTGAATGATTCGTGCTCTGTACCCTCGTCACTGTGTCGGACGTCCAGGTTTGTCGTGTCACTTCTCACTGCTTTTGCACCTATTGATGGTTATATACCTCATGTATCTATGGGTATATACGAATATGTGTAGTTGTAATGTATGTGGCTATTCTGGATTATCACATGTACATACATCCTCTATACAATGATATCCCTGATGTTGATAGTGTGCGTTTGAGTGGACACTTGCTACGATACCGAATCACGAAAATTTCCAATCTCCAACAATGCAAAATATGTCATGAATTCGGAAAGGCTCTTCATGTTTCTACATTTATTGTTTTATAGTAGTATGGATAAATGTGTGTGGATGTGTGTGCATTGGGTCATACGTTTTCGAGCATTTAATCTTGTTGACGAAGATCAGTCAATTGTCATCCACGCCATTTATTGTTCTGTATTCACTTCAGTGCATACATTTTTATCCTATTCAATTTATATAACTCTGACATACAGATGAAATATTTTTGAATTTCATTTCTTTTTTCTATCAAAAAAATCTCAACGTGAAATTAACTGAACGTGTCCATCATCGCATGATCGATAGTGTCGTTCGATTGTTTCGGAAAATACAAAGCATTTATTATTTTTTTTCTGTTCTTTTTTTTTCTGCTGCGCTTTATATTTCATTTTTTTTTCTTTTCAAATTCTCTTTTGTGTTTTATTTTCTCTACAATCCACATTCAAGTTGTGAGCAAGTGTATTTGTGCAATAGGAACGTCAGTATACACAGGCATCGAACGGATTGTGAGATTGCAAACTGCGATGTTACAGCCAATGATTCTTGTCAAAAAATTCCAATTTTTCTCTTCGAACTGTATACACTGGCAATTTTTCATTTTGTGTTATATTTCTTTTTTTTTATTTTTCTTCATTTCTTCTGTTTGTTCTTTCTATTATTTTTTGTATTCTTGTTTGGTTTACGATTGGGACTGTGTTTAAAATTCGGACATTCACTGATAACGTTAGTTAGTTGACAGGCAGTTGTGAATTATTTGACAGCGAACTGATCGATAATTCAATAGTTTTGATATATTTAATGTATGAATTCATAGTATTCAAAATTGAATTGATATAAAAATGATTCAAATAAAGTTCACTTGGCGAATACAATAAAATTGGGCATTGGAGATTTCCCCAACCAAATGCTCGTCTCTTCATTCAATACTTTTCACCATTCTCTAGTCCTTTTTCGCCTTTTTTTTCCACTCGCTTTTTTTTTCTTCTCATTTTCCCTTTCACAGTTTTCATTGCAAACAGCAGCTAGCTGCTTCCTTTGCACGAGAGATCACGGACGTTATCACGCCACAATATATAAGTATAGACGCAATTCATACTTGTGAAAAAGGGAGATATGAATACGACGAAAGAGAACGTGAAAATGAATTCGTGGTTCAATCAACTGCTCCAATGTGGTCTCACATTTTCCTTACCAATTTTATCACCACACTATTAAATATTTAATTGGTATAAAGTCGTTATATTGTTTGGAATTCACATCAAAAGAATTTTTATTGAGTGGAAAGGAAGACGATAAGGACTGTGGCAAGAAAACATTCGGAAATTGTATAAAATTATTTTTATTTTCACTTTATGAATTGAATGTTCATTTAATGTTTTTAATTGGAGAACGAACACATTTTTAATATGTGAAATATATTTCATGGACTCAATATATATAACATTCACAACTTCAATTTAAAAATGAGAGGAGAGAAAAAATATTCTGAAGAATTTGAACAAATACACGACATTCTTTTTTCGTATTATTTCATTTCTTTTCATTCATTCACTTTCCCATTTTTTTCTCGCTCAATGTATTTTTTTCTTCTTTTCTTTTTTCATTTGTGCATTGTCCTTCATTCCATCATCTGAACAGAAAACCGATGCTGGCTGAACAAAAGCCCAGCACCGACGAATTGTCGCAAAATTAAAGTCCTAATACCTTGCAGTGCAATTTCACAATAAAATGAAGAATTTAATTGAATTCACTCTCAATGTGTTTCACATCTTACATCTTTTTTTTTTTTTGTTAATACTTTCTATGTGACTTTAATTATATACACACTTTTATATAAATGTAAATGTGACGTTGTACCATTAGCCATTTTGTAGCGTTTTATTTTTATTGTGTACACTCATGTATGTGTAAGTTCCACGCAATGATAAGACGATGGTGGCAAAGTACATAAAGCTTGTTGGGTTTACTAACGTGAATATTTAATCTTGACGGGTTTGATACTGTGTAAAAACTCTTAACTGTGACAAAGTGACTTACATTTTCTTGGCACATGCAACTCGTAAAGTAGCAAAGGAGTAATGCAACATTTTAGTGCACAAGGGTGGATACAAAGTGGTGGAATGAGACAAGTAATACAAAGAAAAAAAATGATAATAAATGGAAATAATAAAATTGAGCAACTGTAGTAGAGAAATGATGAGATATAAAAGACAAAATGAAGATAAACAAATTAGGTAAACATAATGGAATATACAGTGAACAGTGAACAATGACTTTACAATTCACGTCACGACATTCATCGAGACGAAGAGATAGTAGTTGCTTTCGTATTTCAGTATAACCCATGAGATCGTGTCGTCCGGTGTGCAAATGGCTGATCGATCGACGTATCAGACCATTTGCAGGCTTGCAATTTAGCCAAGAGGACAACGCCTTGTGAAACATACCCCATTACTCTTCGTCGCATGCAGCGCCAGTGTTCATCACACAGTTGGAATGTCAAATGAGCCGTCCCTCGAGCAAAATTAATTTAGTGTGGGTGTATGCACCACGCTCGTTTCATCCTTTTATTTTGCTATTTATTTTTATATATTTTTTTTTCTATTTTTTTTTATCGTCCCATTTTGTGTTTCGATTTCTAATTTTGATATATCTTTTTTTTTACGCCGTACATTCTCTTTTGTTATCAGGATTCAATCCTGCGCGTTGGTTTAGGTATTGGTGAGCTATTTCTATCACGAAAATTTGTAGTAACTTTTTTTTTTTGGTTCATGTGTAAATAAAAATTGTTGATTGTTCGATATGTTTTTTTTTTATCAATATCGAGGAGTGCTTTCAGTGTTTCCCAAAATGATTCATTTTCATCAGGTACGAATAAATATGGATGTACAACAATTATTTCATACAATATGCTGACCAGCACTCGATGAAATATTGAACAAAAGTTTATTCTGTATCATATTTCTATATATGTCACTGCAATCTGATAATCTTTATCATCACTTTTTTTTTATTTTCAATATAACAATGGGTTTTACATTCTTCGAAATATGAATCCACTCGACGTTCATCACATTGTAGAGGTACAATGAATCACTTTGTTATTTGATACTCAATTTGCTGACATTTTTTTATCTTATTATCAATATTAATTCTCCTTTCATTTCATTTTTTGTTGATCATCCACTTTTTTTTTACGGTTGCATCACCATTCATGTAATTGAGTGAACTGACCATTTTATTTTGTTCAGTAGTAAATCATAAAAATTGAAAGGGGAAACAAACAAAATTGTGAGAAATAAAAAAGATTATTTATGTTACACCACAATGACATGAGCACTGGACCAAATCCAGTACCAGACACTACAATGTAACATATACAATATACAAATATACATATACTAACTGAATGTACAAACAACCACTGTTTTGTCAGCGTACAATGACTTCAACACTTTGCATTGTCACGACTTGCTCTCACACTATCATATACATCTATATATACTCACATATACTTCCGTTTTAGTGGCGAATGTACATTTTCGTCCTTCACTATGGTTGATATGCGCAATGGCTCACGTATTTCTACGTATTTGTGTGATTTTACAACGTCACTGTACAAGTTTGCAACTATCAAGTAGACTGAACGCCGGACATTTCATCTTCTAATCCGATTCAAGGTTGTTCATATGTTTCACAGAGTGTCATACAAAAAATATGAAGTTCATCTGAATGAGAAATATGTTTTACTGAGTTTATGAAAATGAGAAAAAACGGCGCAAGCTGATTCATCATGTGAATTACGAAACCGCTAAAAATGAAATTCGTGTATTTAAATTTTTGTTGTTGTTGGTTCTATAAAAGCTGAATGGATATCATGAGATGGTTGTTTTGTTGTTTTTATTTGTTCTATATTTTACTGACTTTCAATATTTTTTTAGTTTGTCTTTAAAAAAAATACTGACTGTTACGTCACAAATATGAATTTGTATCAACGCAAAGTTTTCAACGCTCTGCGGACGTTAATGGACGGACGAGACCCATCCCGGAAGCGGCAAAACAATAATTTTTCGTGGATAATAGTTACCCGACAAGCTCACAATTTATAGGTTAAGGTCCACAAGACTCTTCGTTACTTTCTCTCTCATTCTCTCACGTGACAAGCGTTTTGTACCTATGTGAAAGTGGGCAACATTCGTTGTGTTCACACTCACCCTTGCCTGGGGTTGTCACAACGGATTCCACGTTCTTCTTCACTCGTTAGTTGCGCAGACATTTTTGTTTTAATTTTATTTTTATCACAATTTCGTTTTTTTTTTGTTTTCCTTCTCCTCTTTTACTTTCTGTGTTTTATTCTTTCATGTTCTACTTTTTATACCGTGCACTCGGTCGTTCACAACCCTGTGACATCGTGAACATAACTCTTGTTGCCTTTTCCCCTCGTGTTTTCTCTTTCCAAAACCAACCTCTCGGCCCATTTCTACTGTCAGGAGATGTTTAATTTGTTTTTGTCCAGTTTAGTCTAATTACTGTGTAATTAATGCGCAAACTAACCATTGTCTCTTGACTTTTGTGACAGCGCAATATTTTCATTTTTTTTCTCCTTTTGTCTTTGAAAAGACAAATTTATTTATTTATGAAATTTTATTGATTTATTCACATAAATTTTGTCATCGCGTTTTTCCTTTTTCTTTCACTCGTTCATCTCCTCTTCTTTTTTTCTTGTTTTTTTTTTTATGGGGGTAAGAATTTATGATACGACGATCCTCACGCTCGGGATTTTACGGTGTGCTCTCAGTTATGCGTGCGTTGTCACGCGTAGTGTTCTCGCACTTAATACTTATACACATACATACACAACCATATAACAGAACATAAATTTGTGTGCATGAGTGCACAACATTCCCTTGCGCATTTCGAGATTTAGTTAATCGACACGGGAGCATACTCAACTTCCGTATAATCCCTGGAGCATAGAATTATTCACTCATATATATACACAATGTCAATATAAACATAGGACTAAAATTTTACGTTGGAAATTAAACAACAGTCATTAATTTATGCAACAAATATTATTATCAGACCGTCATTCAACACATGTATGTGACTATTCAATTATATATTTTACAAACAAATACAATAGAATTATTTTAATAAACAATTTAATTGCCGGTGTGTTGATTTATATTTTTGAATTATTGTTAAACACATGAGTGAGTGTTGAGACTTGACAGGTTTATTATGGTCGTCACAGTTCCATTTGACAAATTTGATGCGACGCTTATTTTTCCATTCGACAAAATGTCTCTCTACTGCCAGGGAATTATAATGATCCAACCATTCATATTATACCACAAAATTATTCAGCCCTTATTGAGTGAGGGTGCGATATATGCGTGTTATACCAACGCAAGCATCATGACTATCGCACCCTGCATTCAACTTTTATTATATACACATATATATACAACATTGGTTTATTGCGATTATGAAAATGCGCTCGGTCGCTTATGGTCTTTATTTATTGCTACTAATTTATTTTTTATTTGTCTTTCTATTCTTTGTTGTGTAACGATGAAACACTTGACTGTCATTCAAACATATACGTAAATGTA
>JABMBR010006450.1:0-10007 GCA_018881525.1 Meteorus sp. PSUC_FEM 10030008
ATTAAAAATAATGATTTTTTTGATTATGATCACAATCTCAACACTCTCGAACCAGAGTAGTTGCATGGCGTCGGATACGCTCAGCAATAATGAAATCCTGAAAGTTGCTTATGGTGTATAATCCCTGAAAATACGAGTCGATGAAGTCAAAACACGACTAGGAATTGATAAAAATTTCAAACGGAACATTTTGACCACCGTCACTCAGACAGAGCTTGTAATCACCATCATCGACATCAATAGAGACGATCAATAGATTGAACGAATGATTAACTCGTTGGAGGATAAGAAAAAACATCCCAATTATTATCTACAGTTTGGTTGATGTTCGTCGATTCGCCTCGCTGAGATATCCACTGGTTGGTAGTTTCGATTTGTACTTGACAATGTTTTTTCTGCAGATAACACCTACCAGTAATTCATTATCTTATTATTTTCCTCATCGAATATAATGATTGTATCGGAAGTTACATTCACATTAAAAGATGCGGATTGAGAATATGGATGAAACAACAGACGATACTCACTTTTGTTGCAATCCTGATGTCAATTTGTTATTAATTGGCATTGGACCATGAATTCTCTGATGGGCATGCAAATTATACCTTTCAGCAAAACGTTTATTACAACTGGGACAGCTGTAAGGTTTCTCACCCGTATGGACACGCATGTGTCTCTTCAAATGTGATGTAGACAATAACAGTAAATCGCAGTTCTGAGAAAAAGTCAACCATAAGAGTATGAATAATAAATGAATACTGAAAGATTAGTAAAGGGAGGGTCAGGTGTAACTTGCTCGAGAATATCACAATAGTCTTGGTCATTGACCATGTGAAACGATCGAACTGAGAATACGAAATGAGTCGAATCATCTGGATCAAATGGAACGGAATTTATGCAACATCGTAATGTGAATAATAGGATTTTTATGGGAAAAATAAGCGCGAGAGTTATCAAATCTCTAGCAAGTTATACGACGCCTCCCCCCATATTTTTCATTCGAGTATCCAAATTTTTAGCCATGCTTTCACATTTATATCTTACAGGGCATTGATGTGTTTTTTTTCCAGTGTGTGAGAGTGTGTGCATATTGTATGAAGTGTGATGTACAAATCTTTTGCCACATATCTCACATTGATATGGCGTTTCTCCCGTGTGAATTGGTAAATGTCGCATGAGCGCACCTTTTTGCGTGAAACATTTATTGCAAAAGTCGCATTGAAATGGATTTATCCCATTGTGCATACCGATATGAATTTCCAACGCATGTTTGTGTTTGTAAGCTCGACCGCATTTTTCACACATAAATGGTCTTACAGATGAATGTGATTTCATATGAGACTTTAATTCCGATGATGTCTTCCACATTTTTCCACACGTTGGACATGAATAAATTGGATGTCTATCATTACTTTTTGCTTTACGTGCAGTCTTAGTACGAGCATCCTTCCTTTGAATACTCCCGTTCACCTTCGTTGTTGTATTACCTGCAAACAATTACAATTCGTATATGTATATAGATGAACATTTGTCATGAAGTTGATGGATTGATTGAAGTTGTGATCCCGCCATACCTTTGACGGTACTATCGTTGTCAATATTATTACTACCAATTATAGTGTAATGGGTTCCATTATTTATTACATCATCAAATATTTTGAAATTATCCTTGAGACCTATGCAGTCTTGATAATCAGCAGATTCAATGGGATCAGTATTCAATGATTCATTAGTATCAATACTAATTTTACTCTTTTTACTGTGGAACTTTAAAGCATGTGAATTTGCATCCTCTGAACTAACGAATTGCTCCTGACACTCTTCACATTTGTACGAGTGTAAAACCTTGTGCTCTAATATGTGCTGATTCAGATCGTTTCCAGATTCGAATAATTTCGAACATATTTTGCATCGATAAATATCTATTCGTATTGTCTTTGTTTTTTCTTGATTGTGATTTGTTATTTCATCTAACAAAGTTGTAGTCAATAATGTTGAAGTTCTTTCATTGTTATTGCCGATTATTATATTACTATTTGGAGTCAAACTTGTTAACGGCGTTTCTGTCATCTGGGAATGGCTTATGTGTATATCCTCAATTATTGTCGGAAGATTTTTTTTCAATATAATACAGTCTTCTTTGGGGGATCCAATTGATTGGATATGAACGTACGGGTTGAGATTGTTGGAGCTATCGAACTTTTCTTGTGACTGTGGATTTTTCATGAAGAAATCATTCTGATTCACGTTTGTAGTGGTATGTACACTTTTATCAATCATGAGCTTTTTTTTGTTTCGTGATGACTGATATATTTTGAAAATTTCATTTTCGATGTTAGTCGCAGTCCACCGTGCTTGCTCCAACATTTGAAACAAATCGTAACACGATGAACATATGAAGTTGCTGTTTAGTTCGAAAGCCGATGGATGTATCACACTCAACACGAAACTTGCGAGTAATTCTTCGTTACGTGATAGAGATGTACAAAATATATTTATATATGACGAATTTTCCAAATCGGAATTACAAACTAAACATATTGTTTCATTTGGCATAGCATTATCAGCCATTACGTGAAGCAACAGGCGAATCGCCGTTGTACCAAATATCAAAATGAGGTTATGCCAAAATGTACGTGAAGTACGATGCAACCCGTCACATGATGCATCATAAACAATGATGTAACAATTAATTGTCCATCATAATATTGTGAGAAGTTACATTCTTCAAGTTTTCAAATCCCAACGAAAACTAGTTTGTTTACAATTGCTCTGTTATTTTCCTTTTAGTCTCTAATCGCGTCACAGTCAACTGATGCACATTTTCAAATAAGTATTTAAATATACCACGAAGACAACTGATACTACTATACATTCATATCAGTCATCATAGAAGCCGGCTTTTTCTCTGAACCCAATTTCGACTTTAGAGGAGTATAAAATCGGACTTATCATGATGCAGGACGCCGTTCTCATGTGTTCTTAGTAATTACAGGTTATGTGTACAGTGCTCTCCCGTGAGAGCGCATTTCCTCCCACTCCTATATTCAAAAGGCGGGGTTAAACAAATAAGAACGTGCGCAGTGATAAGTATTGAAACAAGCGGAAGATATTGGACTTAAATAAAGAAATAAATTTTCGTGTTCCAAAAATTCTATTGGAATTACATCGTAATTGAACAGCTTATGTACCGAAGAGAAATTTTCAAAAAAAAAATTAAATTCAAGACAATTAGGTAAATTTCGTTGAATATATGATGCATTCAACTCTCATTGTTTTATACAAAATTACAAATCTCACCAGTGTTTATATTTTCTATCTGTGTTATAAACAGAAGACGCGAGGTTCGTAATGCGCATGCGCAGAGATATAACGCTCGTCATTAGTGGCAAAATAGAGGAGAAATCGAAGTGAATTGAGGAGAACCGATTTTTCACACCGGGCTACCTTTGGAGGGGGGAGGGGATTATGATCCTGATGAAATATGAAACGGAAAAATGAGGAAGTTGGGGGTTTTCAGATAATAGTGTGAAAATGGGAATCACCGTTATAGGCGATTGATCAGTAACACGATATCAGTAATGAGTGAACTTATCTGATGACAAAATAATATCACATTAAAGGTCATCCGAAGGATAACCCGGAATGGGCAGTGAAATGAAGAGTTGAGCACAAAAAAAACTGAAGATCGGACAATACTGAAGAAATTGACATTGCAAGAGAGCGTATAAAATTTTTTTGGCGGTAACAAATAACATGAGGATGAGCAAGTTCACCTGAGAAATTGAAAGATGGAAAGTGAGCATACAAGAGAATTGTACAGCCTTTCGATCAGATTTTGAAAAAGAATGATTCGAATCTATATATTCTATAAAACCGAGCGTTGATATGACCAACCTTATTCACTGTAATGTTTTTCCTGGAATATTTCAGAAAATTCAGATAAGATCGAAGCTTAATGATGATTGATGAGAACCAATTGATAAAGATATATTCATGTCAAAATTGGAGCCCATGCCTTTTAGACATAATCATAATTGAATGGATATTTGAATTTTTTATCACGCTCAGTTGATGTTTGGGAAAACTATGCGTCAAAGGGCATTGTGTCGTCAATGTGTTGACTGAGTAACATCAGAACATCAGTCCAACGGTTTTCGTATACAACTTTATGGTAATTACAATTCTCGGTCATACATTCTTCGCAAAAATTGACTGTTATTTATTATTATCTTGGTGTATAAAAGTTCAGTCGATACAATTGAGCTATGAGAACGACCTGCTACCATTAAATCTGATCACCCAATTTGTGAAAGTGGTAAAAACCATAATTTTTTTTCCAACGATCGAAAAATATGAAGTGTGTGCGAAGCTTCAGATAAAAGTGTTGATTGTTTTGTTATGTTTGGAATGCATTAGTTTTGGTGATTTGTTTCTGACTAAAATAATTCGTGTACTTTTAATTCCATGAAATTCAAGCATTCATGAGTCTCAAAAGAATTGATTAATCCAAGTGGAATCGAGTAATGAATTTACTGCCTATCAATGAATTCATCGAAAAGCAACAGCAAAGTGCCCAAAGGCATGAGATATTCGTGTGGCCTCTCTCAAGACCGCTCCTTCACCATATATCATTTCATTTCTCCTATGAAAATTTTCAATATTGATTACATCGACGAATTCAGTTGAAAACATTAAGCACATAACATTCGTTCATGTGCTCAATGAAGACTTCTGAGAAATTTGAACTTATATCTTATTCTTTCCAGGAAGCAAATTCTTCATATAACTCAAAACCATAGGAAGGATCCTGAATGTGAGAATGAATGCATAAGTCATCATGACGCATGCAATTTTTTTCGTCTTATCTCCCAATTACGTCAATAAAATTCTAACGATAACTTTCTCTTGTTTTTAATGTTCCAGTGTCAGAGTACTACCAGGTCGAAGAGTTCAGTATTCTACTCATTGACATATATAACAGTTACACCTTCAGTCTCATTTTTTTGTGAATCATGTCACAAAAACCACAGAAGTTTTTGCTATTGATGCGCAAAAATGTCACAATACGGAGGCGCCATTGGATTCGCTCTCTCGTGGTTCAATTTCTTGTGCCAATTTGTCTAATATCAATTAGCCAGATTATCACCTTGATAACAAACATGGAGACGAAATATATTCCTTACGATACTCATCATCCACTTGAATCTGAAGATTCACTTATGGCTAATGTTTCGGCTGCACTCAATGTGAAATATACACCAAGTAATATTATAACGGATAAAATAATGGAAGAAACAAGGGTGTCTTGGTTTGAATACAGATCGTGTCGTCTCATCACATAATGAGGATATCATGGTGAAACATTTTGTTCGGGATGAAGCAACTATTACGTGTGCTAATGGATGTGTCGGTATCGTGTTTGAATCAATGTTCGATAATGGTACACTGCCAAAACTTTTCAAATACAAATTGCGAATATCTGCTGAAGCTCCATCACGATTATTCGCACCGGAAGAAAACAGTAACGAAGCAAGTTATATATTCGGGCAAGTTCCAACTGTTTAAGTGACAATTTGTTTGGATAAAACATTCATAAAACAAGTGCAATCAAATCCTAAAAGTGAAACGACTATTTCAATCCAACAAATGCCATATCCACCGTATCTGCAAGTACGTAGAGTCGTAGCTGATGGTGGAAAAACATTCGCTGATTTATTCAGATTGTATTTTCTTATTATTCTATGTATAGAATCACATTTTCTGCGAATGAAAAATATATTGGAATTAATATTCTCATCATGGTGAATGGCGTCAGCAATCGATTGAATTTGTTGAGTTGGTTTGTTAGTGGTGCAATATGGAGTATGAGTTATTTGATTCCAATGATTTTGATACTGAAATATTTTTTGCCACCAATTGCTCTGCCATTTTTACTTCATGGTGATGCTATCCTCGTTTCGGTGGCATTGTTCGTACATGTTTGCCATTTGCTTACATTTGGACTTCATCTCTCAGCATATTTTTGGAAACGTATGTAATACATTCCTTTTTTTCGTTGCAAGCGTAATGTATACAGGATGATTATATACCGTCTCTGTATTTATTTTAGCTTCCCGTGGAGTATCTGCAACTGTGATGACAATGTCGCTCTTGCATATTATAATAGCATCACTCCAAGGTCCAACACTGCAACGATTCTTGTTATATCTCGGAATACTTTCGCCAAATTTTTTGCTTAATCGGATCTTCGAAGAAATTGCGGCGAATGAAAATAGCCTCTATGGAATCCAATGGTCAAACCTTTTTATGCCTGCAAGCGATGCTGTACTCGAAGGCAGTGTTGGGGTCATCATGTTGTTTTCCATTATTGGGATTCTATTCCACTTTACCATGGCCGTTTATATTCATGCTATCCGTCCTGGTAAATACGGTGTTCCACGACATCCATTTTATTTTCTTGAGGTACGAAACAAAAACATTACATTCGTTTTTTTATGAGGAAGAATTTATCTTCTGTTGAATATCTCCTATCAATCTCAATTACACGATAGTATGCACTTGTCGAAGTACTTGAGATGTGGCACAACGGTTTGTGGACGATATTGCAAAAATAAGTTTGTCCAACGAGTTCACGTGAAGGCTTAGAAAAATAGTTACATTGTATCATCTCCCTTTTAGAAGGATGTTTAAAGTTTTCGTTTGTGAATTATAGCGGAAACGACATCGTGGAGTGCATGGCGTGGAACATGTCGTCAATTTCGAGCAGGAAGCATCAACAAGAGATGAATTTGAACCTGTCAAACCCGGAAGTTTGGAGCCAAAAATAGAAATTCGAGGCTTGCGGAAAGTTTACACAGCAGATTAGTTCAGTCGCACTAAAGTAAATGCACTTCACGGCATCTCAATGGACATCTATAAAAACCATATAACTGCATTGCTCGGTTACAATGGTGCGGGAAAAACGACAATGATGTAAATATTATTAGGTTTAACTGACGCAACTGAGGGAGTCGTTTTGATTGATGGAAAAAATATTTTATTGGAAGCAGATGATATAGACAACAATGTTGGCCTATGCCCACAAGGCAATATTTTGTTTCCTGATTTAACAGTTTACCAACAGCTCATGTTTTTTGCGATGATACGAGCCAGTAATCGATCTCAAGTGCAATTAGAAAACGATATTCATTCGTTACTGGTCAAAGTTAATTTAACTGATAGAATGCATGCTTATCCAAGGCAGATGTCTGGCGGTCAGCAGAGGCGATTATGTTTAGCATTAGCTATAATTGGCAATGCGGAAGTTCTAATATTAGATGAACCAACGTCGGGAATGGATGCTCAAAGCAAACGTGAGGTTTGGGATATCCTTTCGAAAATGCGTGGTGAGAGGACCATCATCATAAGTACACACGATATGGAAGAAGCGGACATATTGGGTGACCGAGTGGCAATTATGCATACTGAAGAGTTACGGAGTTATGGTACGTCGATGTTCTTGAAAAAATTATACGGTAACGGTCAGGTTGAAGTGAAATTGTCAGTTGAACCGTGGTGTGACGTGGAAAAAATGCTTGAAGAAATTGGTAACGCGGTACATATTTGTGAACGAAGTGATGACCAAATCATTTTGTAATGTTCGTCAACTGCATTATTACCGAAAACACTGGACAAATTGGAAGATTCTAAAAAACGATTGGGTATATCTGGAATGAGTGTTTCGATTACAACATTAGAACAAGTATTTCTTCGCGTTTCGAAAAATGGTGAGGATGAACAAAATATTAATCCTGATATCGAAGCATTTCGAAGAGTTACTGGATTCTCGTATTACTTCCAAACATTTGTTGCATTCTCCATCAGAAAATGCATATTCGCTCGAAAAAATCCGTGGAGTTTTCTGATAAGTACATTTTTGCCTTGTATATCAGTGATGTTGATTCTGTTGCAATTTGATCGTGCTCCTGATCCAAACGATCCATTCAAAGTATCACTCGTTGCTTATACTGGAGCGAAAGCGTTTGTACAGTTTGATGAACCACTGGTCGGTAATATGTTCCAAAGCACAATGAAACGTTTCGGGGCAAATGCAATAACACTTGAAAGTCATACAAAAATGACTGATGCTTTACTGAAATATGGCAGAGAAGATGTGGGATCATATCGTAATCGAATGATCGTATCGGCTCAATTCAATAGCACTTCAGAAGGAGATGTATCAGCTATCGGCTTTTATTCTGGTTCTGCAGTATTTGGAATTCTTGTCACTATTAATGCCATCACCGACACAATTGTAAAGGCATTAACTAATGATGAAGAGTATCAAATTGCGATGTCGATGCAAACTTTACCCCATCAGATAATATTGAATGAACGATACCAAGGAGTTGGTTTGACGTTAACAGTAGCACTGATTGTGTTCTTAGCACCGGCAATAGCTCTATATGTCACGTAACCTTTGGATGAGGCATTATCGGGTGTGAAGAAATTGCAAATTATGACTAGAGCACCGAAATTGATGTACTGGGCAGCGACATTCTTGTTTGATTTTATACAATATTTCATCTCGATATTGCTTTTACTGGCCTTGTTCATCACTGCAGATAAATTCTTGGAAACACAACTATACCACGAGACGGAAATATGTGAGTCCCAATGTTTATGAATTTATTATATTGGAATTAAGATATTCAACAAAGCATGAAGTCTACTCCGAATTCAAAAATGAGTCACTTCAATGCATTGTACAAGATGAAATTGTGTCAATTTTGCCGAACTGAGCACAATCCCAGATCGTACAGATAGATTTTTTCACTTCATCATTGATCACTTCTTCAATGATAGAAAAAATCGGATGTAGCTAAACAACAATATTCGTAATTTTTTTGTTCCAGATATTACATTGATGTTATTGACATTATTTGGGGTTAGTGCTTTACCATTGGTATATCTCTGTACTTTTTTGAAACGTTCGACCAATGCCACGATACTATTTCTCACAGTCGGGTGGGTGATATTAGGTAAATATTTTTGTTTACTTATATGAGAAATGGAAGTCATAGATAACTCATATTGTGCAATGCAAATATTGAAGTTGCTATAATTCTTTACAGTTTTCATCGAAATTATCTTATACATTGTGGCACTGAATCCTAACAGTAATGAAGGTTATCGACTTTTCTGGGACATTTAAAGCAAGATACTTCTACTCGTGCCTCACCTGAGCTTGACTTTCGGCCATATCGCATTTTTTCAAACGTTGACGTTGAATTCACGCTGTCGACAAATGCCAGCTGAATTACTTGAAGTGGCGAGCACAAATTTCGATCATTGTCTGATGCAACTTTGCGAAAATCATGTTTGCCTACTGCCTATACCATACACGATGCATTATGATTATATCCCAGATCTTAAGGACTCATTATTATGGCTTGGCCTCCCATCGATATTTTATTTTTTCATTATTTTCGTTTTAGAACAGCAATATTTTTCGAAAATTGTATCAAAAATATGTCGAAGTGAACCAATTTTTAACTCTCTGAATATTGATGAAACGGTGAAAACAGAAAAAAAAATTACAGATGAAGAATTCGCAAAACGAACTGCGGGCCATAGGTTCGAACATCGAGATAATAGAGATATTCTCCTTGTGTAAGGATTGCAGAAGGATTATGGAAGTTCTCATGCCGTAAAGGGGATCGACTTTCGGGTGAAAGAAAGTGAATGTTTTGGTTTATTAGGTGTCAATGGTGCTGGTAAGAGTACGACATTCAGAATGCTAACTGGTGACACAATTCCAAATAGAAGCAACGTGTATCTCAAGCACTGCAACATTTCAACGGACCGCACGAGTTACTTGTTATCCATGGGATATTGTCCACAACAAGATGCTATCGTGTCTACATTAAGGAGGTACTATCGTTTTTCACGTGAAAATTATTTTCCAACTTAGCCGCATGAAATTTTGTGAACACGAAATTTAGAGCAATATCCAAGTTATGGTG
>JABMBR010006451.1:0-10002 GCA_018881525.1 Meteorus sp. PSUC_FEM 10030008
TATATATATTGAATATACGTCCATTCAGATGCTTGAATATCCTGATATATTTTTTATATATGTGCTTGTATCTCAGTATCTGATAATTGGAGTGGTAATTACAGGATGATTAACGAAGATGGCTCCCGCGCAAATCACGAACTCAACCTTCACTTGCGGCACATCAGCTCCCTTCCCTTTTTCTCTTTTTCAATCATTCTTCCTTTCCTCTTCAGGCTTCTGCCTGATCATATGTGAACTTCTCGTAACGTTCTTTCCGCCGCCTATAAAGCTACCCAAGTCTTTACTTCTGATGTGAGATTCGTGGATCAGGATAGCCTTGTATACATCCTCCATTCGCCTTGGTTCGTATCGCCCGTTGCGGCGAAATATCGATCCTGCTTTACATGCTTCTGTATACGTCGAAGTGATCCGATGATGGTTCCAATTTTTTCATCATCCAAGAACAATCACAAATTTCTTCTTATCGACAAGAAAATCGTATCCAATATACAGGGTCAGTGGAAATGTGACGGAATGCTTTTCTCAAAAAAATACAAAATCGCAGATAACTGAAAAACCATCATGTTTAGGGTACAATATCATGTGATAAAATCGGTTGCTTTTGACCTCAATTATAACTACCTAAGAGGAATGCGTCAGATTACCAGTAACTCTGTATATGATGACATGCATAAGTTGTTTCCCACACACTCAGGGACGGGTACACACGTATACACACTCACACAATTAGTAGGAAACTTAATTATCAAGTTTTGAATATGTATCATATACAATAGTGAATGTCTCAGTGTGGATATATATGTCAAATAAATACCATAATGTCGTCAATTCTATTATTGGACAAAGTCCACTTGAATATGATTGTGCGAGTCATTCGCTCATTCTACCACCGCATATAATATATAATAATGAATATAAATGTGTGTAGTTGAGGGAGGGCAGAGAGAAAAAAGTTTTCTCGTATATCCTATAGACACAAACGAGCAACCATTGGCGCCACCATAACCTCATATCATCAAATTACTGTATATATGTTTGAGTGTGTGTTTTGTGCTGTTACTGAAAGGTAACGTTGTGTGAGGCAGGGATGTCTCGTAAAATCGAGAGTTCACGGCAAAAGTTGAGCCATTCCGTTGTTATTCCTATCGGGAGTGGCGCCGCGGGGGGCGTCGCAACGGAAATCGCTTTCTCGTGCGTTCAAAATGATGAGGTTTTTTTTTTCTTCTAAATTTTCATTAAAACGTTTTTTTTTATTTTTCTCATCCGTCACCACAAAATAATAATGTTTACTCGCATTATAGATTGTCTACTGATGGCCTTGTCCAATATACATATAGATGTACTCATGAATATGTACAAAATGATTATACCTGTATTAATTGAATTAGAATTATGATTTATGAATTTGATCGAAAAACTTGACGCAGTTAGGCTCATAATATTTTCTCATCTTTCATACCGAAGACGTGTATTGTATCGATAATTCATTGTATCCAATTCATATATATTATTTAAAAATCAAATTCATTCAATTGCGCTCATTTACTCGATGATGTACGCGATCATCAGCACAATATTGATGAAAGATGTACTGAAATCGGCAAAATTATGCATTCGTGGGAAAAATAATGGAGCAGCAATGTGACTGAATGAGTATGAAAAATGAAATGACTAGGTTAGTTATAAAAGTATGAGAGCTGACTGCAATGGTGAATAAAATCACGTGGAGGTAGGTGCAGGTTCTTCCTAATTTCGCTTTCTGGTCTGCGGTGATTTTGGGTATCTGCTGTAATCGACCATATTCGCCTTGCGCCACGAACCAAAGACCCCAGTAATGGGATGAAATTAAGAGGAGACGTGCTCTCTACTAATCTATTAATTTCTGCACGCGAGATTGCATCTGGCGTTGAAAGAAATCAGTTTTTCATCAGTGAATGAAGGAAAGAGTTTGAATATCAGTAGAAGAGGTTGGGATATAGAACATAATAAAATTGGATAATATATATTTATTGTGTTGTTGGTTGTTTCTATATTTGTTGTTCAATTATTTCGTGCATTCGTGTTTCAATTGTCAATTTCAATCAAATTTCATGTTGAAATTCGCCACGATTTTCATGCAGCTCCAGGATATATAATGACGACGGTTTTCTATAAACGACAAGTTGATTGAGGAAAAATAAACGAAGGAGATGATGAGTCGAGGTACTTTTGATCATTTGGCCCAGTGATATTACGACAGTTCGTGTAAAATCGATTGTTATTCATATTTAATTTCGACATTTTTTACTGATTATTTGTTTGTTCCTTGATAGATAACAATGTATTCTGGATATAAATGTTTTATTGCCACCGAATAGTCTGAAATTACGTGAATTTTCCAATATGAATACGTTGTGTTTGGTCGCCATGTAATAATCTAATGATCGGATGACACAGACGAAGATTTATTTCTGTTATTACCATATAATAGATAGATGGATTTATTGCCTATATATATGGGTAACGAAAAAACTACGGTTAATGATAAAAATCATTCATATCAGAAACTTTTTACTACGATATTCGAATATTTTCGTACAAATGTGTTATGATATATGTGAATGCATCTCACTTAATTTCATCTTCTCATATCTGAATGAATAACCGTGATAATTGAATATTTCTCTGGTGTATGGTCGTTAACGGGTCTCGGATGTTTATTGTGAAAATATATGTTCATATGAATGCTCATATTTAATAACACCACAACGACGTTTCTATATAAACGAGGAAAACGAGCGAGCGATACGTTGGTAAGATATTTTTCGTATACATATGGATGTAATATATATGAGCTGTGTTGTGTGCTGTTTACGTTGGTGTGTGATGTGTGCTTTTGTGGCTGCGCTCATTATGATGATTGGCAGATTCAATTAACGGACAGCCCAGGTTCCATCGTCGAGGTCAATTCAACTTAACCCAGCTAAATATTATTAATAATAATCAGCTCATTACAGACTCGATTAATTATCTGTTGTACTTGGCAATTTAGAATACTAGATAAGGAGTGTTGGGCTACACCATTTACATTCACAGTCTCAAAAGAAACGATCATAAAAGAGTAAACAAAAAAAAAACAATATAGAATAATTTCCTTTCCAAGTCAGCCTCAAATGGAGAGATATACTCACGTATACATATTTAATTTTGCCTCCTTTCTCGATGATTTTTTTTTGGTCCGTTCATGATACCACATAGAAATGTACCATCAGGCCAAAAGTCGGGAACAATATTAATCCATTTAACAAACTCATTATCGATGAGATATTTCGAGTGTTTACCGTGTACGCGCGCGAGTACATGGTTTTATATGGAAAGGGCGATGAAGCTTGAGTATAGTTCTCGGGAATACGCAAACGCTCACGGGTATTAGCGGTTGCACCCCTGCGGTTTGATTTACGAACGTGCGCTAACGAGCGTAGAGAGATTGGAGGGGTTGGAGAGAGGGGGGGGGGATATATTGTTTGAGTGAGGGGGATAAGTTACGTGCGGGATGGTGAAACGTTGGATGAATGTTCGAACTGAGAGGCTCAACAGTAAAAACTTGCGAGGTACCTCTTCCCAAAAATCTACTCGTCACAAACGCCTTCCTTTTCCGGGAACTCAAAACATCAAATTACAAATTGACCATCGTTATGATAATCATAATGAAAGTTTATAATGTTCGCCGTATAGAAAATAGAGAACAAATGAGATATTTTGACGAAGGCAAAGATGAAGAACAAGTAGAACAATTGATAATGTGACCACTGTTTCCCTTGGATGCTGTGATATATTCAACAGTGGATCGTCAATATAATTGGCTCTATGAAGTTTAGATTAACGTTTTGCTCGGATTGGTGTTTGGTCAGGGGGTGCGTGATGCTAACTTCGAATTGGGATGAAGAGATTTACAATGTTCTTGGCCGTAAAATAATCAATAAAATTTGTGCAATGTAAAGAAACGGACGTGCTGCAGTGATTTAGTGCGGAGCGCCGGGTCCCCATACTCGTTTACACACAGCTATAACACAACACCAATGCACATGTATAGCAGTTGGCTCATTCGTTTCAGGGACGTTGAGGAATTAGTGGGCCGCCTGAAGACTCTTGCCAAAGCAGGAGCAAAACGGTGACGAATTTATGATCGTCTTACTGGCGAGCACCTGAAATCTTCCAACCATTCTGCACCTTTGCGCGCTAGTCAGGAACGATGTTGTGATGCTTGCAAGACTTTTACAATAAAAACAATTGATGAGTAGTCGTACGGAAATAGAATTGATACAGCTCGATTCACGTTGATTATAATTGAAAAGTTTCTAGCGCAGTACACTGTATACAATGTCCCGAACGTATTATTATCCCTAATCATGTTTGGGAATATCATATATCGTATGTGTGCTATGTCTTCGAATTCCGAAGGCTAATCAGGAGTTGCGTTATTTGATGATTATCCTGACGCTATAATTTACGAGTTTGTCATTGAGTGAGCTATCTCATGAAGTGTTGTTAATGATTCTATGATTATAATATGAATTTTTGCACTGACAAATCAGATTTTCCTTTCTTAGAATTGACTTTGGTGACTCTCCATGAAAGTAGGATTACTGAATGTGGTCGTAGCTTGTTTATAAAGCGGATTGTCAGCCTAAAAAATAACAATTCAATCACAGCAATAATCATCTGCATTTTTTCAGACAAAAAAATTATAAATAAATACTTACTCGTTCCCATTTCGCGAGCGCACGTTCCCTTTCGAATTTCGCAAACTCCCGTTTATCATGGATCATTGTACATATTTTCCAAATAAGTAATATCATAAATCCGAGTATAACAGTACTGATGATGACACTAAGGGCAACAGTGAAAATTGGAATTGATGCTGGACAATTCCTCGTTTCTTGTACTGTTATATAAGATCTGGGTATATCACCACGATGACTCACAATATTATATTTGAAATCGAAGGAGCATCTGTCATCGCATTTTACATGACACAAACGAAAGCCGTCCTCATATTCTTTAGAACTGACGTCAACTTTGTCAATTTTCGTCTTAAATAGAAAATATCATCAATGAATTTGAAATAAAATCACTGAGTCGAATTTGTGATAATGAAAATGGTCATTTATACTTACTACAATTTCTAGATCATCATAACATCGTTGGCAAGATCCATTTTTGGAGCGTGGCCCAGTGCTGTATGCATAACATTCAATACATTCCTTAAGCCTCGAACAGTGAATTTCAGAACAAGACTGCGAATATTAATAAATATTTGATTGCTGATGATAACAGAATGGCAAATGAATGTATCAACGTTTAATTACCCACCTGACAGTCTTGGCAATAACCAGCTGAGTAGAGAATATCATTATTGCAATGACATTTGCCACAGTCACAAGTACCATGACCGCTACAAATTTTTGTATTGTTTCCTGGTGGAAAACATGTACTGTTACTTTTGCAGCCGCAGCTGGGGCCCGTCCATCCAGCATCACAAACACATGAGCCGCACGTGCAGTTACCGTGACCGCCGCATAGCTGAGAGAAAAGATCACCGAAAAAATGGAAATAACAACTATGTAGTGTGAAAAAGGAAAGATGTGGAGAAAAGTGGACAAAGACAGAATGAAAATAAGGATACAGTATATGAATTAGAGGTAAATGAAGAAACGGAAATGTATGTGTGGTAGTGATGACCACGGTATAAGAATCATGAAATAACATTGAGGTGTAAACAACAATCTGATATTCTCATCATCTTCAACCGAATAATTTTACACACTTGATCGTTATGACGTAGACAGGAGAAGTTATTGCATTGGCAGTAGTCACCGCTAAAACTCTCTTCGGGATTTTCACGTATTTCACATTCACAAACTCCACATTGACATGTACCATGGTTACTGCAATCAGCGGTGTCGTTAGCTGATGCTCGACAATTATCTTCAACATTACTTTGACTCTCTTTACCACTGCAAACGCAATGTTTTGCATAGAATCCTTCATGGCACTTGCAAATTCCACAAATTAAATCACCGTTATTACTACATTTTGTAGAATTCTTCACATTATCCTGCAATTGAATAAAATTCATCATAATTCCTGTTGATTATTATATTTGAGGATACTCCAACGACTCACCGCATGATCAGATTTATCGCAAGGGCAATCGCAAATCAACTCAAGTTTTATTATCAAACTATCGTCCAAACCGTGTGGTTTTATTTCAATAATATGTTGCCAATTGAGTGGATCGTTGGGGCACTCGGTCGCCTGATAAATAATAAATTAATCAAAGAATGCTAATGAGAATATTTGATTGATAATGGAGCATTGAGAATATTCACAATTATTGCCACTTCAAATTGGACTATATCACCGAATCGAAATCCATGGCATTCCGATCGTTCTTTCAATTCATCACTTTGTTCGAGACATTTGGAAAAGTATTTTATCGCTACGGGTTTCTTGGCATTATCTATTAGCTGGACTTTATTGACCAATCTCTGATAAAATGCCAAACATTTGAGTTATAAGATGTGAATATTGGCATAGAAATTTAGTTGATAAAACATATGGCTACCTTGTATTCTGCCATAATTAAATTGATAACATTAGCACTTTGATTTTCACGAATGACACCAGTAGCCGATCCACTGATACTCTCGTTGAGTCGTTTGTACACATCTTTTATCTCTTGTGTAACGGCAAACATTATATTAATGTTATTTGTTAAGGCAGCTCTATTAATTTGTGAAATGGATGGATAATCTAATAGTGATGAATGGGTGTATGTTCCATTGTCATCCAGGTGACACTTGCAATCATTTGGTTCGATAATTCCGGCTAACTAGAGGAGTAAAATTATGAAGATGGATAATGAGCGTATTAAATGTGTTGGAAGATAAGACAAATGAAATATGATTGGAATGAAAGTGTATACTCGGCCATCGCCAGCAACGTGGAATCCTGCGTCTGTGGAAAATACTAAAAGACGACGAGCATCCGGTCGCCAGCCGATACGTTCACGACAAACTATTGCCTGCATCAGGGCGTCGAACCCACCTTCGGGCGCATCAATATTACCAGAGAGCGGGGCAGCTTCGACGTTTGCCTATAAAAAATCAATTAAAATATCAAAAGAGAAGTGAATTTCGTAGAAACTAGTGAGCTCATTTCAATTGTTTAGAGTGGAAAAATAGTATATTTCCCACCTAGGGAGGTAAAGTAAGAAATCTCTGAGATCACATGTAAATTGTCGTCCGAGGCGAAGCAAGTGTTAAGTTGTTTATTTTTTATATGTATAGATTGTGTAATAGTTAATCTAATACACTGGCAAATTTTGAGATATTGCATGGGTTAGTGCAAGTGATTTGTAAAGTAATGACGATTAAAATAATGTATTGCGATGTTTATGGGATAAGTGGTGAGCTATGTGAATAAGTTAATTTGTTCAATAGAGTGTAAGATGAAGGTAATTTTGAAATGAATTTTTTGAACTAGTAATTACTCGGCGATAAGTTATCATAGGAAAGATGATGCGAAAAGTTCAATTGCTGTGGTATACGTATACGAAGAAGTGGAAAAGAAGAAAAATGAGAGTGATACCTTAAATGATTTCCAATCAGTTGTCAAATTCATTTGGTGTTTATATCCGTAGGGTGGATGACAATTGGTAGACTTCTGATCGATACATGGATTGAGTAGTCTACATGATTGGATAGAAAATAGTAAATATGCTGAAGTGTGTATTGAGTAAATGGGTGATTTGTTTGGTATTATGTATAACATGGTAATTGATAGTACTTATGAGGTGATGTGTCTGTCATTGGTAGTTGTACTTTATCAACAAAACTACCGAATCCAAGACGAAAATTACTTGTTAAATTTCTCATTGCGATGGCTAAATCTTTTGCCAATTTGGACAAATCCTCTCTGTGTTGTGTCATGGACGATGACAAATCCATGAGATAGTACAAATCAACGGGATAATCTTCAGCAGGACTATAATTCAATGTAAACTTATATTCATCACCTGAGGGGGATAAAAAAAAAGAAATGGAATAATATGATAAACAAAGAAAAAAAGTAGTGTGTGGCATGTGTATAGATAATGAAGGGTATAGTTGTATGAAAGCGTGAATGATGATGAATTTTGGACCTTGTCTGAGTCGAAGTCTCATAATTTGCGGTTTAATCTGTACTGGCTGTTGATTTTTGGCTGAAGCTAGTGGTGCATCTTTCTCGATAATTATAGTAGATTTGTTATCAATTATATGTTGATATGGACACCATACAGTTGGATCATTGTATTTGTTGGATGGTAGACAACGGATTGATGGTTCATAATCCATACCGGAGCCCTTATAACATATAGAAAAAGTGTGATTATAGAGAGGTGTATTATGTGATGATGTTGGAGCAATATTGTCTACTAAGTGTGGTGGATGTTTGTTGAGATAATGTTACTCACTGAGTAGGCACACCACATGCACATGGGCGATTGCAAACAGTCGGTACATGTTTTTCGGACCTCACATGGTGTTTGAAGATGTTGATGATGAAAATTTTCACCAAAAGACAATGCCGTTATGAGACTGAGAAAAATATAAGAGATAATATGAGACATTGGATGAATTAAATGGAACATTGGTATGAGACTGGTTTGAAAAAGACTAGAAGTGGAATAGGTATAATGTAATTGACTAAGCGGAAAGACATTGCGGTGTGAAACGGAAATATGAGCTCATATGTGATGGTTGATAAGTAAACAGTGCGTCATGAGACGATAATAATTGTGCTTAGTGTGTAAACTATTGAGAAATATAATGTGATTAATTGGATAGTAGAGAGAAGTGATGAAACAGTGAATAAAGTATTAATATTATAATGTATTGGGTTTGAAGGACACACGCATTATTGTGGTGTGAGTAGTATGAAGATGTTGAAGATGATGGGATGATGAGATTTGTCTATTGAGATTTTCGTTGTTATTGTGTTGTTCGGTTGTCGACGGAGGATTGTATATACGCAGTGGATGGTGGAGGAAATAATTTGTATTATAGAAAAGAGGGATGAAAATGAAGTGAGATATGGGCGGAGAATATGTGAAATTAAAATTTTGGTTGAGTCAAATGTTTTATTCATATTATGTATAGAAAAGATTGCGTGTATATGTTTGTACTTGATGTTATAGTTTTGTGTGTGTGTGTGTGTGTGTGTGGATAGGGTAAGGTTGGGAGCAGTTGGTATAGTAGAAGTGAGAGGTGATGGGAGAAGAGGAGGAGGTGTGCACCCTTTTGATTCGACAATCGATGGAGTGAAAAGGTATAGATGATAAGTTGAGAATAGTATGCGTAGTGTAGAATGGAGAGCGGAGCGATGGAGAGTTGAAGTGAATAGTAGAGCTGTATTGCACTGTTTTGTACTCTGTTGGTATTACAGTTGATGAATGAGGTGAAGTCGATGGTGTGTTGGAAGGTTGTAAGACACCCCACGGTGGCGCAGAGTTACTTATACTCACTCATTACTCGTGCTACGATATATTTGCGCTTTACTAAGTGACTGTTGGGGGGGGGGGGCAGACGCAAGTATGCACCGTCGAATAGTTGGTTAAAAAGTTTGTAGAGTTGGTTTCCTGTATGAGAGGTACAGTAGTTGGCAACAAGTTGGCAGAGGGGTCCCTACCCTTCCTTCCCTTCCCTTATGAGCCGGATAATAGTACGTGAAAAGGGAAGAATGTAAGCAGTCGGAGCGGAGCTAGCAGCGAGGATGGATCGTGAGAGGAGGAGCCGGCGTCGCATAGGACGAAGAAGGGTGGCCGAAAAAGACAAATTCCGTCCCTACACTAGTCCGACCCCAGAGCCCCCCAAAATTCCCAACACCCACAACGCCCAGATGTCTCGTACAATAGTACGTAACAACGTTGAAGTGGATGCTCGTGGTGCAGTGTACGAGCAAAATAGTTGTAGGATA